>PVLD010012322.1:38965-61037 GCA_004027595.1 Dinomys branickii | reverse complement strand
GATGAAGGTAACATTATGTAGGACAGCATCCAGAGCTAATTCCCTTCTATGTTCTCTATAATTCTGTATTTCCTCAGTCGTTTTTGTATTAGCAGAAATGAAGATACCTTTATATTATACAGCATCCAATGCAAATTCCCTACTATCTTATCTATAATTTGGTATTTCCTTTAATGTTTTTGTGTTAACTAATGTGAAGATAACTATGTAATACAACACCCAGTTCTAATTCCCTACTATATTCTGTATAACTTTGTATTTTCTGTATTGTTTATGGCTTTTCTGGTTCATATGTCTCCATTCTTTCATCTTTAAAATAAAATTTAAAAAAAATTAAAAACAAAAATAAAACAAAATCAGAAATTTTTAATGAACAAAACTGCAATTAATCTTTTATTTTCTAGTAATACATAAAAGCATTGTCCAATACGATGCTTAGAAGCCAAATGTGACCATTTACTGTATGAAATATGGATGGTTTCAACTGAGACATGCTGTACATATAAAATGCACATGAATTTCAAAGAATATTAAAAAAGAACATATCTCACTGATATTTTTATATTGATTAGTTTTTGGTTTTTGTTTTTTATTGGGACAGGGTCTCACTATGCAGTTCAGGCTGGCCTTGTGCTCACTTTGCAGCCCAGGTTGGCCTAGAACTCACAACAATTCTCCTGCCTCAGCCTCCTGAGTGCTGGGATTACAGGCATGCACCACCATGCCCAGTATACTGATTAGTTGTTGAAATAAGTATTTTGAAATTATGCTAAAAAACTAAAACTATCAGAAAACTCAAAACTACACATGTGGTTCACATTATATTTCTATTGGACAATGCTGACCCATAAAATAGTAATCATAATCTTTTACTAAAATATGACATATCGCTGAGCATGGTGGTGCACACTTGTAATCTCAGCACTCAGGAGGTTGAGGCAGGAGGATCGTTGTGAGTTCAAGACCAGCCTGGGCTACAAAGTGAGCTCAAGACCAGCCTGAACTGCATAGCAAGACCCTGTCTCAAAAAGACATAAATAAATAAACAAATAAATAAATAATAAAATATGGCATATCAAGCTTTCCTGTTTAATGTTTATACAGCATCATAAAATCTATTAATAATAACAGCTAACCAAAATTCGTTATCCCTGTTACGTAGGATATATTCCCTTATCTGTTTTAAGGTTCCTTTCTTTCTAGTATCTTTTTCCAGTGTCAAATAAAAAATGTTAAATCAATTCTTTTCTTCTTTGTTTACTGTTTCTAAAATAATACAATTTTGTAAGTAGCTTTCTTATTCTGTCTTGATGTGTTTCATCACTTTGAAATGGTTTCGGTTCAAATTTATCCTCTAAAAATAACCCACCATGTAAGTCCACATTCTGCTGATATTCCCACTTACCAGTATGAGAAAAGATCCAGCAGCTCCTCTATAAACCAGTCAGTAGGCATTAGCTGACATTCAAAATTATAAATGCAAATTTAACTTGCTCCTAAGTTGACCTTTAAGATCTATAAACTTCCCATTTAATCCATGACTTAAGGTAACTCACTCCATTTCTCTGAATCTGTTTCCTAATGTGTAAGAAGAAAGGTGATCTAGATTTTCAGAATTTCTTTAAGATATAAAGAGTTCCTGAGTCTGTGGTTTTAAATCCGATTTTACTTACACTCTCACAGGTTGCTTTTTATTTCAATGCATGTATTTGCATTTTATCTACCACTTGTACTCAAAGGTAAAAACACCTCAGAACCCTCCTTTGAACATGCTGACACTATCTGCTATCCAAATACAGGGATGTTTCATTTGGTCTTCTAGCCAAAAGTGTCAAGTTGTTGCCTTCAGCAGAACATTTCAAATTTTCCTATGTGTGATGTAGCAACAAATCACTGCAAGACTTTGCAGATATTTTCAGCCAATTTGTAATAATGTCAACATTAGTTCAAATCTAGCCCTCTAAGTAGTTTCAGTAGATATCTAGATCTTGATTTTTAAAAAAATCACTAGCCAGGGATATAGCTCAGTGAACTCAGGTCCTGAGTTCGATTCTTGATACAAAAAAAGAATCACAAAATGTGTAGATGGAATACATGTATATCTATAAAATCCAATGCATCTACAAGCTTATATGCACAGAGCTGCAGAGACACTAAAATCATGTATGCACAGAGCTGCAGGGACACTAAAAGTTTCCACCAAGAAACTTAATGAAAAGACACATATAATTATCACATCTGCATGCAGCTACACATATGGCACTCCAGTTAAAGGAATTCTGAGCTTACCAAAAACTTAAATCTAATAGCTTTCTCTTTTTTTTTTGCGGTACTGGGGATCGAACTCAGGACCCTGCACTTGCTGGGCAAGCGCTTATTCTACTGAGCTATATCCCCAGCCCTCAAAAACTTAAATCTAAATTTGAGGTACTTTGAGGTACAAAGGAAAGCAAAGCACCTTTTACAACTTCTATTTTCACTAAATCTGCAACTGAAACTACAGCTATTCTAAAACTGTTTTTCAAACTAATTACTTTTTAAAATAATGATTAAAAGTAGGTCTAATGAACTAAAAATCTGATAGGTCTTCTTCATAGCTGAAAGCTATTTTATTATACAATAATTAATATTATTTTGTTTTTGTCCTGAAGTTAGTAAGTATATAAATGCAAAAGGTTTTCTGGCTTCCTTGGGTTTTGGAGTTTCAATGTTTTTGATGAGAAAGTACACTTTTTCCTTGTTAATTATGCAAGAATTGTGTTTTACATTTCACTGCCATCTATTTTATACTATAAACAATTCTATGATGCAAATGATGTGTTTGACAATATCAAAAGCAAACAGAGAATCCTTCTTCAGTCCAAATATATTCTCCACTTTACATTTACTGATAAAACTTGTAACATTTAACTAAAGGAAGTTATACACATTTTAATGCACACTTTTCTTTATATTTTATATATAACTGGAATCTAAGTGAATTCCTGGATAATTACTCAAAGGAGTTATTAACTAATCTGATGCCAGGCATGGCGGCACATATTGATAATCCCCTCACTTAGGAGGCTGAAGCTGGAGAATCCAAGCAAGTTCAAGGCCAACCTAAACTACATAGCAAGGTTCTGTCTCAAAACAACACAAAAAAACCTACTCTGTAAATTTTATAAAACCCTCAATGGCTAAGATTTCTCAACTGTATGTTTTTATTTCCACCTGTAAATAATAGGAAGTTCTACAAGAAAAAAAGACCAGGTGTAGTGGTGCACGCCTGTAATCCCAGCAGTCGGGAGGCTGAGGCAGGAGGATTACTGCAAGTTTGAGACCAACCTGGACTACAAAGTGAGCTCAAGGCCAGCCTGAACTGCATAGCGAGACCCTGTCTCTAAAAGATCAAAAAAAAAGTAAATGGACATTTGGTAGGGAGGAGAAATAAAGGAGTCTCAGCTTTCTCAAAATTTAAGATTTGAAACTGAGCAGATACTTCCCCAAATCCTAAGATAAATGAGAACATTAAAATTTTACTTCTTATTATCAAAAGTTATAAATGAAGGAGAATGAGGTTTCAGGAGCAAAGAAATATATTAAAAAATTCTCCTCATGCAAACCCTTTAGAGCTCACAGTGTACCACAAATTGCTTCAGATGCTACATATGAAATTACAAGACACAATGTTAGCCCTGTTGGATTTTGGACTTACTTTGGTCCCAATGCTCTGTATTCCCCTGTTGGTGCCTTTTGGAATGATAATGTTTATTTTGTGCCTTTAAACGTTAGAAGTGTTTAATTTTCATTTGTATGGCAAGTGGGGTGACAAAATGTTATGGTTCTAATATCAGCATGTCTTTGTATCTGGAAACTGATTTTAAAAAATGTGTCTGGTTGCCAAGTTGACAAGGGCTGGAATGTTATGGTTGATACATTGTGTCAACTTGGGGAATCTGGAGGTTTGACTCAGTGATTCAGCAGGAAGCCAAGGTGCTTACTTTGTACACATCCTGAGCCTGTGGAAGAGGAGGGCATGGAGATTGTGTGAGAGGTTCACGACCCCTGGGTGGGGGTAGGCTGTTTACAATATAGGGGAGAAAAGGAGGCTGCTTGCAGTCATTCCTCCCTTTTGCTGGTGGTTTTTGCTGTGCTCTACTACCCTGAACAGTTTGCCCTCTGCCATGTGCCACTCTGCCTCTGAACCAGCCAGGTATGAACTGAAACCTCCACAAACTGTAAGCTAAATAAACCTTTCCTTTCCTTAAAAAATAAAAAATAAAAAATAAAAAATAAAAATTCTCATTAGTGATTCACCATTTAGTCTTAGACAAGTCTGTTTTCTGACTTCCTCTGGCTATCAAACAGAGAGAGCAATATTATTGAAAATTCTGTATGTTCTTTGGTGAGCAACAAAAAATAGTAACTTTCTTATCATTTAAGAAAAAATACTCAATACATGACTAAAATATTGATTGTGTCTAATACACTTATCCTGAGAGCCTTAACACTAAATCAAATATATGTCCCACAGTGATGGTCATGTTTCTATATGAAGAAACAGCAGGTATATTATTCCACATGTTTTTTTCCTGTTCAAGCTGGTTAAAAAAGTGCAAGGACCATAGAGGGCTTAACTGGAAAGAGTAAAAAAACACACTCTTATCCTATATTCAGAAAATGTGAGGAGAAACACCACAATAATATGGTAGCAAATATGGTATGCCAAATATTCATCCTCTCCTAAATCTGAATAGATCATATTTTCCAATGGAAAATACATGCTATATTTAAATTAAAAGCTAAGTAAGAGAAACACAGGAAGCCACAAAGCGAAAGGAAAAGTAGCAGGTAATAACCAGATTTATGTGTTCAAAAAAGATAAAGGATAATTTAATTTCAAAGCGCAGGTTATGTTTCAGGAGACTGGCTCACCTACAGTTGGGAAGTGTATCATAAGGCAAAAACTAGTGCTCAGCAGCTGAAGGGAAGAAGTGCACTAAAAATATGAGAGTAGCTCTTCCTTTCGGTCACAAGCTGAGCTCCCTAAGAAGCACGGGGGATTTGGAAGGTTGGATGTACACATTAAACCTTGCAAATGAACTATCAAAAATGATCTCATTTGCCTTCTACTATAGAATCATCTCAGAAGGATGAAGCAAATGAAAAAGTCAATTGCAAGTGAAGCTGAAGATGTGTCATCAACTAAAATAGCTGCTGCAAAACCCTACTCAAAGCTCCCCTCCAGCCATGTCTACACGGAAGCTTTTCATGGTCATTCATGACTGCCTCCTCTACCGCAGAGCACCTGCACCGCAGACCCAGAACAGTACAAAGAAGGCTAAGAACAACAACTGAGAACTTCCAGTGTTATAAACATTTCAGTCTTTGTTCTCTTAAGTTATACCAAGAGACTGTTTTCTAAAATCAATAGCTAGAAGTTGTTTAAAATCATAACTAAGGTAATGGGTTCTTCTATTCTGAGTATTAGGAATCAGGGACTGAGTGGGGAAGGAGGGCTGAAAAGCCAATGACTGAAAAACCTACTACAAAGACTGAAAAACAAAGAGAATTTTTCTACTGGCCCTCTCACATTCTTACCCTCACAACCCTACCAAAATCTTCCACTATCCTTCTCCAAAGCAGAACTCTCTCTTAGATCTTTTTCCTGCCTAGCATTTTCTAGTAGTAGTATAGTCATATGCTAAAAGTGCTCTAGTTCACTGTCTTTCAAAGTATGGAAAGTTCCAGGTGGTCACCGCAGCAGGAATTTGCTTCATTTTTAACCTCTTGATGGAGTCCAAGATAACTATGAGTGCTAAGTCTGTGTTCAGATAAATGTTTGAAAGAAAAGCAAAGCTTCTATTAGTCATTTTTAAAAAATAAAGACCAAGACAAACATTAATTACGCACATAACTATACTGCTATGCAGTTTTATGTAATAGAGTCTATTTAATCTATTTAATCCTTACTAGTCTTTGGGATAAATATTCTTATGCTGATTCTAAGAAGTCAGAAACTTAATTTAAGAAATTACTCAGCCAGCAAGTGGTAAATACAGTATTTACATTCAATTTTCTCAGGTCAGCTCTTCTCACTGAGCCAAGTCCTCAGACACAACCTGGCTCCAGCTGCATTCTGAGCCCCATTTTGTTAGATCTACTTGTCTTAATCTTTCAGTAAGTTTCCACGCTTTACAAGAATCCTCCCGTAATTCATCTCATTTCCAGCTCTTTCTCCAGTTCACCAATGAGGTTTAAACTTCATACAGATGTTTCCCATAACTCTACATTGGAAACAACTGACATATTTCATCAGGATGCATTCCCTGGACTGTTCTCAGTCTTTCTTCTATTCCCTACATCACAGTTCAATGGTTAGACTCCATTAGTACATCTTATAGTTTACATTTAATTCATTATTTAGAAATGATATTGGAAATAAAATACTTTTAAAACCTTGGTATTATATATGCAGAATAATTGCTTTGGGGAAGCAATATTTTTTTAATTGCCAATACAAATTTGTACACAACATATATTTACATTAGTGAGAGCTAAAACATAAAAAAGGTCATTCTCACACCAGAATTATCTTTATCACCAAAAATAACAGGGTTTAAGAATAACAGTAAAAATTATATATCTCAAGATATAGCAGTAGAAACCAGATTTGTCCACTTGTTTGAAGAACAACAAAGAAAAGCCAGACATATGAAAGGAAACAACAGTTTTAAGAAACTGGACATCCTGAAAACAAAGAACACTGACTCCAGAGAGGTAAGACTGTAAACTCTATCTCTGGCCCAGTTTACCATCTTCAAAGACTTTTCAACCTAGGGCCCAGGTAAGAAAAATCAACACAGAACTCAGAAAGTTAAAGAGCTTCCCTGAACTGATGAAACAGAAGAGCTCAGAGTCCATGAAGATTGAGGCATCTACCCCACAGAAAGTACCAGAGAAGCAGCACTAAGAAAACCCCCAGACATCTGCAGAACAGTATCTCAGATACAGTACTTACTGATCAACTCAATCATATTGGGAGCTGGAAAAGGAACTACTTGGAAAGACCTTGAGAGAGTAGTGCCTGACAAGCACACAGAGCCAGGAACAGTGCCTGTTCCCAGCATCACTAATTAAGGTTTTGTCACAGTCAGTGAGGAACAATGAACCCTAGATTGATCATTGCTCTAGGCCACCTAATAAATCATAAACATAAGCCTCAAATTATCTCCAAATAATTATACCCCAAAGCTCAATAATATTTCTGGTAATGCAAAAAGTAGCTAAGGCCTAAATAAAAGTAAAATTCATCCCTATCATCCAATTAACGATTACCAGATCTGGGAACAGTGGCATATGCCTTTAGTCCCTGCTACCCACAAGGCTAAGGCATGATAATCCACTGAGTCAGCCTGGGATTTGAGGTTAGCCTGGGAAATAGTGTAATACGTCTCAAAAATGGAAAAAAAAATTCCAGGCAGGAAAACATGAATCATGATGAATCAAATAATCAATGTACTGAAACCAATCCAAAACTAAAACAGATGTTAGAATTAGCAGATAAGGGTGCTGTTAAGTTACTTTAAATGTATTTTACATATTCAAAATATTAAGTAGACACATGAAACATCTAAATTAAACTTTTAGAGATGAAAACTACAACATGTGACAAAATAAACCAATTTGATACTGCATAAGAATACAACAAACCTAGAAAAAAAGCAACAGAAACTAAACCAAAATGAAACGGAAGAATGAAAAGAGCATCAGAGAACTATGGGGAAATATCAAAATGCAGATCTACATCCTAACCAAATGCACTTATTTAGGAGTGTACGGCTGTTTCAGCATTTGAAAATCTAGTCGATAGCCAGACTATCCTCAATGGGCACAATGACATCAACAATCCAATCTACCATATTAATAAGCTTACAAGAAAGAGAAAGAAAGAAAGCAAGCAAGCAAGGAAGCATGGGATCAGCTCAACAGACACGAAAAAACGCGGCATATGGCAAAATTTAGCATCCATTCTTGATAAAGTTTCTGCCAACTACAAATAGCACGAATGTCCTCCACTTGTTAAAAGGCATCTTGGAAAATCTACAATTAACACCATAATTGACTGTGAAGGAATGAAACAAGATTGTAAGATGTTCACTCTCAGCATTTCCACTCAACATCACACACTGGAAGTTCCAGCCAGTGAAGTCAGGCAAGAAGAAGAAATAAAACCATCACACTGAAAGGGAAGAAATAAAATTCTGTTTGTGGAATATATGCTTGTCTGTGTTGGAAATCCAAGGGAATCTACAAAAAGCCATTAGAACTAATATGTAAGTTTAGCAAGTTTACAGGATACAATGTGAATATATACAAAATTTATTGCATTTTTATATGTTAGCAATGAACAACTAAAATTGATGTTTTAAATGCCATTTATAAAAGCATCAAAAAATATAAAATACTTAGGGATACATCTGACAAAATATGGGAAAGAGCAATAAATACACTTTAGACCAAACATACTGCTGAAAGAAACTGAACATCTATCTAAACAAATGATACCTTATTCATGAGTTAGAAGATTCAATATGTTACAATGACAATTCTTTCCAAATATACTTATTTTCAGTGCAATCCCAACCAAAACAATAGGCCTTTAAAGAAGATATTTACAAACTACTTCTAAAATTCAGGAAGTAATGTAAATCCAGTTAGGAGAGAGAAGCCACACAGTAATTGTAAAAGGACAACTTAGTATAAAGAATCTTTAACTATAAGACAAGGTCAGAAAAACAACTAAGGAGAAGTCTAATGCAGGAAAAGCCAGGTCTGAGGCAGAACACCAAAGCAAGGGCTTCCGCCAATCATTAACTATCCCATGGCTGAAATGTACAACTTGCTAGAAAGGGCCCAGTCCCGTCCCCTGAAAGGTAAAGAAGCTAAAGCTGCTCCAGAATAATTTGCTGGAAAACGCCCATTCAGAACTTCCCAGAAATCTACTCCTCAGGTTACTAGTAAAAGCTGCTCACACAGAAATGCTCCACCAAAACACTCCTGAGAGTACAAGAGAAGCTGCCAGCACAGGGTCACTGGCTTCTGGGCACTGCTGCGCTCTGAACACTTCAGGACCCTTGCACCAGTGAGGACAGTCTGCAGAAGCCATGTGGGCTGACACTGGGAAAGGGAGTCTGCTGCTCAAGTCTGCCAAGCTTATACACAGAACAAAAGAAAAACTGCTCTCCAGTGTCTTCCCAGTGTTCTCTACAGACAAAGCTTAACACTGTGACCCATTTTCACAAATCAGGCAAAAAAGGGTATTCTGGGAGCTGAGGGGCAACAAATCAATAACCAGCATAACCACCAAAATTATTACCAAAAAAAAGAACAAGTTGGTAAACAAAATCTGACTTCATAACTTATAAAGCCATAGTAATAGTCATTAAGATAGGCACAGTGATCAATGTGACAAAATAGAAATAAACCCACACATTCAGACAACTGACTTTTGCAAAGTCAAAAGGACAGCTATTTCAACAAATGATACAAGAACAACCTGAATACTACGCAGAAAAAAACAGACCCTCTATAAAACTTTTGTTCCCTATAAAAAAATTAATCTAAAATGTGTTATAGGACTAAACATAAAACCACAAGGTGTCCAGGAGAAAAACACTGTGCTCCTGGATTAAGCAAATATATCTGAGATACAAAAATATGATTCATACAAGAACAAATGGATAACCTGGACTTCATCAAAATCAAAATATGTTTTCTTCAAAAAGACACTGTTAGAAGAATGAAATGACTAGACACATGGGGGAGAGCGCTCTGCAAAGCACACACCTAAGTAAAGATTTTCATCGAATATATAAAGACCTCTTAACTTCAAACAAAAAAGTCAGTTAAAATAATATTGGAGCCTAACCCAGGCAGAAAGATTGAAGTTCCAGCCCAATATGGGCAACTTAGTGAACCTCTAACTCAGAATGAAAAAAAAAAAAAAAAAAAAGAAAGGGTAGTGGGGATTGGCCCTGGGTCCAATCCCTAAAAAAAGGTGGTGGTGCTGGTAGAGGGTGCCTTGGTGTTTTCCCAGCACCATAGTAACAAGTGTTTGGTGGAGTTTTTCCCCTCACTCTGTTTTCCATCAGTTATACAGATGAATGGATTCCATTTTGCTACATAACTTACTTGGAAAACTTCTGTCCCCACCTCATCTCTTTGCCCTACCCTCCCTCCAACTAGGTAAAAGATTTAAACAAATTTAAAGGTAATAACCATAGCAAATGTTGGTAAAACAGGGAAGAACTCTCATACATTGCTACATGAACAAAAATGATGTAACCTCCTTGGAAAACTAGTTAGAAATTTTCTAAAATGTTATACCTACATTACTCCTAGGTATTTACACTAAAGGAAATGAAAGCATGTCCAAGTCCATTAATGGAACCTGTAAATTAATGTTCATGTTAGCATTACTTTTAATAATTAGTAGAAAGAAGCCAAAATGTCCATCAAAAAGTAAATGGGTAAGCAAATGATGGTGTATCCACCTGCATCAGTAACCAGCTTATTGTCCTCAGCTTTGAATGCACCCTTCAATATCTGCTATGCAATAAAACGCTATCTCTAAAGTATTTTTCTTTAATACGACTACCACATTAAGGTTTCTCAGTAGAAGGTACAGGAGGGGCACTCAAGCAACAGGATGTTCTCCTTAGATATCCAGCAGGGACATGGGGGTGAATGTGTAGATGTATAGGTATAAAGACTTCTGGTAAATGCTCTCCCAGCAACTTATGGAAAATAATTCCTCTGCACTGTTGCAGCCTCATCCTAGCAATAAGCTGTTTATATCACCTTTGACATGGAAATCAGATTCCCTGTGTACTCTGAAGGCCTTCATTCAGCTCAGGAACCTACTCTTTCTGTACAAACCCCACTTACACTATGCACTGCTGCCTGTGTCCCGGACAGACACATATCAGAAAGCTCTGTAGGACTCCAGCGCAGCCCGCACTGTGCCCTGTCCTTTTTGGCACCTAGATCTCCACCCCGCACCCTTTCCACCAGCTGTGAACCCCCTTGCTCTTCTGTTGGTGCCCCAGCAACTCCAGACCACCTCTAGACTGTCCAAGCCATGAACTTCTCCACTGTCCAACAGATTCAATGACATCTTCTCAAATGAAGTCTGAATCCCTTCAAATTCTGGCCTCTTTGGACACTTTCCCTCAGCCCTGGGGCACCATGTAAAGCTACCCTATATTATATCTAACATTACTCTTTAATCATAACTAATAATTCTCGACATTAAAACTCCTATTTAATTCTGTCATATGGTCTTTATTTCCAGATTGGACACAAACTGTTATACACGAGAATTCTACTAAATATTAAGTAGTAAGGAAACATGCAACAACATAAAACTCAAAAATATTATGGTTAGTAAAGCAAGTCACCCCTAACCCCGCATTATAAACTGTAGCTTCCACTTTTTAAACACTTCATAAAAAGATGCTGATTTATAGTGACAGATCGTGGAGTGGGAAGGACAGTAAGCAGTAAAGGAAGAGATTACAGAAGAGCAGAAGAAATCTGGAGTAACGAATGTGTCCACTATCTGAACTGTGGTGATGGATAATCGTGATTGTCAACTTGACTGGCTTGAGAAATGCCTAGATTAGTAAAGCACAATGCTAGGTGGTCGCGGGGGCTGACCTTGGGGACCCCTCTAGCCCTGAAGCTTCTCGGGACTCCTCCTTTGCAGTCTGCTTCCCAGATGCTGCGAGTGCAGCAGCTCCTCCGCCACACCAGTTCTGCCTTGGAGACAAGCAACCACGGACTACACATTCCCAAACCGTGGGCCAGATAGACCCTTTCTCCTTTAAGCTGTGTACATCAGATGTTTTCTCCCAGCAGTGAAAACTCAACTAATAAAAATGTATACACGATAAAATTAATCAAGGTGTACATTTCAAATATGTAGTGTTTTGCATGCCAATCAGACCACAAAATAAAGATAAGAATATAAAACTATATTCCCCCCTCTAAGTATATCCTCATGTCTATCCTGAAAATAAAAATATGTATTACAGAATTATAAATCACTTAAAATAGTTCATGGGATTAATGTCCAGAATATAGGAAACTCCTAAAACTCAGCAATAAAACAAAATAACCCTGATTAAGAAATGGGCAAAGGAGGGGGCAGGAACGGAAGAGGAAAGGGAAGCAGGAAGAATTAAGGTGTACTATGTATATGTACCAACTTCGCATGTAATGTAATCAGTATGCACTGCAAGCATACAGTAATAAAAATTCACGCTGTGAAAATGCAATCAGAACAGAAGAGGCCTGGGTCAAAGGACTTGAACAATTATTTCTCTAAAATGCACAAATGGCCAGTGAGTATACAAAACAATACTACCCTTTAGGAAAACGCAAACCAAGAGTATGAGATGTACCCTTTAAAGCACCTATTATCAAAATAACAGAAAATTCTAAGTGTTCCTGCACATGTGGAGAAATGAGAATCTTTTTATAAGTTCTTTCTGACAAAAGCCTCTCTTTTTCTAACTTTTATTTGCACGCATTTGCAGTACATAAGCATTGCACTCAAGGGAAGTTGTTACATGTACATAAAATAACTTAATCGGTTTTACTTCCCCTTCCCTTTCTCCCTTTCTCTTCCTCTGTCTCTTGGTCACCCTTCCATTGCCAAAAGATAAACTGAATCTCCCTGTCCCCCTTCCCCTGATCTTCTATTGAAATTAGAATCTTGTGCACTGCTGGTACTAATGTTAAATAATGAGGCCACCATGGAAAATAGAATGGTATTTCCTTTAAAAAAAAAAAAAAAAGGCACTGAAAAGAGAATTAACACATAATCCAACAATTCTGCTTCCAAAAGAATCAAAAGCCAACATCTCAAAAAGGAATTTGTACAGTTAGTTCACAGCAGCACTACTCACAGTAGGCAAAAGATGGAAACGATCCAGCGGCCACAACCCAGGAAAGGCCAAGGGGCTGCCCTGGTCACTTCCCACCACTGGGACACACGCCCAGCACCCACAGCTTAAGAAAAAGAGGTTTATGTGGGCTCACGGTTACCGTACTCAGATGGTTAGCTCCAAGGACCATACGGCAGAAGGATGTGGCAGAGGAAAAGCTGCCCAATCGTGGCAGACAGGACTCACAGAGCAGAAGCAAGAGTCAGAGAGGGAGATACACCCTTTCAGGATATGCTCCTAGTCACTACTTCTTACGTCATGCCCCAACCCCCAACAATAGCCAGCTACACCACCCTGCAAAGGTCCTGCCTCTGAACGCATAAGGCTTTGAGGCACATTTAGATATAAACTGTAATGGTGGTATATACATATAATTCAGTATTATTCTGCCTTTAAAAGGGACAGAAATTCTGACATATGATATAACATGGTTAAGACTTGAAAACATTATGTTAAAATAAGCCAATCATAAGATAAACACTGGATGATTCTACTCTTGCCAGATACTTAGAATAGACAAATTAATGCAGACTGAAAGCAGAATAGTTTTGCCAGATATCTGGGAAAGGGAAATTGGAGAATTATTATTTAATGGGTACAGATTTTAAATTTTGCAATATGAAAAGGCTCTGTCGGTGGTCCATAGTAAGGGCTCCATGAAAATGTAAATGTACAGTACTCTGCTGGACACATTTAAAAACAGTCAAACTGGTGAGCTGCTATATATGTTTATCACAATTTCTTAAAGTTTTAAGAAGAAAAACTCGGAAGGTAGGGTAGAGAGAGAAGAAAGAAGAAATATAGATGCCAAGTAAATTACGAAAAATGTTGAATCTCACCCATAATCAAAGAAGTAAACTCAATAAATCTTTTTTATAAATATTAAAAGTGCAAGGATACTGAGATCAAATGAAACGTAAGGAAAAGGTAATGTATAAATTGGTACAACCTTCATAAAGGGAATTTGTTTCAATGAATCAAAACTTTCAAAAATAACTAAATCCTCTGAGTCAACAATTCTATCCCATGGAATGAATGATAAGAAAAAATATGTAAAATTCTTTGTGTACATGATCTATGTAGCTGTGCCATAAATATCTGTAGTTTCTTAAACCTCATAAGGGCAATTTTATGAGCATCATTTTGGAACCATGCCCCAAATAATGAATCTACTTTGCAACTTTTGTGAAGCTGGCACTATGGAACAAATACATTATCATGCTTAACCAAACACATTACATGCTTAAAGAAAAAATACTTTTTAAAAAACTTCATGTTCCTAAAACACAAAAAGACCTACAGGAAATTTTCACTGTTAAATTCCTAAGTTCAGTTAATAGAGTCCACGTTCTCTTTCTTGTCAAAAAAAAAAAAAAGTTTTTACAACAGTGTGCACGAGCTTCTGAAGAAATCCATGAACTGGGCAAGACTCACACAGAGAGCGACTGTCCTGCACCAGAGGCTGCTCTGCCTGGAGCTCAGCAGGGCGCGGGAGGGGCCTCTCCAAATCCTGCCCCTCCCCTCCTCTCTCCCTTTCCCTCCGCCCTGCCCCTTCTCTTCATCCCGGCCCACAGCCCACATCAGGAGCAGCGAGATGGGGGCGCCCAGGCCACAGCGCGCCCAGCTGTCTGGCATCGCAGTCCCTGGGCCCCTCCAGGACCTGAAGAGCCTGCAGGTGCTCGCAGCGCTCTTCCAGGGGCATCACTATCAGTAACAGGAAGGGCCTGAATGAGGGCGTGGGTGAGAATTCTGCCAGGGTTCTGGGACTGCGCTTTGCAGGGTGCAGGCGCTCAGCGCTGGAGCCACGGAATGCTCATCCCTGCACTGCCTGGGATTGGCACCTCTGGAGAGGCCAGTCCTCGCTGCCTCAGCCTCTGGGAAACACCTCTGCCACTGGTTCCAAGGAGAGGATGACAAGGAGCCAGGCACATCGGCATTTGGTTCCTGGCCTCAGCAGCCTGCGTATTAGCCACTTTCTCCAAGCCTTAGATTTCTGGCCTAGACACGGGAATAGGGTGTACAACATCATCACTGGATTGTGCAGAGGGACAGATAAACTGTGAACAACAGGAGAAGCTCGCACAAAAAAAAAAAAGGTGGAAGAGGACAAAGAGGAGGAAAAGGAGAAAAGGAATGAGGAGGAGGAAGTGGAAGAAGAGGATCAGAGAATTCCACTGCAACAGCATAGGCAATAAGCTTGTACAAGGCTAACACAGAAAGCTGAGGGTGTAGTTCAGAGGTGAGGCAACGCCAAGGCCCTGAGCTCAGTCCCCAGTACAAAAAAGGACAAACCAATAAGAGAAAAAAGACAGAGACAGTGTATTTTATTCGTTACACTAAGAAGATCTTAGAGGTTAATTGGTAGTTTCTGACTACATAGTAAGGTTTCTAGTTTTCACTGTTTAAAGTTAGGCTTTGGTTTGCTTATACAGTAACATAGAAGAGCTAGAAGTATTACCCGGATAGCAAAACCAGAGAAACACCCAACCAAAAAGGAGAACTACAGGCCAATCTCCTTAATGAACATAGATGTAAAATTCCTCAATAAGAAACTAGCAAACAGAATGTAGCAAATCATTAAAAAGATTATACACCACAACCAAGTGAGGTTCATCCCAGGAATGCACAGATGGCTCAACATATACAAATCAATAAATAGAATACACCGTAGTAACAGAGACAAAGACAAAAATCACATGATCATCGCAACAGATACAGAAAAGGCTTTGAGAAAGTTCAACACTCATTCATGATAAAAAAAAACCCTAAAGATAATCAGAATAGATGGTTTTTACCTCAATCTGATTAAAAGCCATTATGACAAACCAGTTTTTGTTCATAATACTAAATGAACAAAAACTGAGAGCTTTCACATTAAAGTCAGGAAAAAGACAAGAATGTCCACTGTCACCACTCCTATTCAATATAGTTCTGGAAATATTAGCCAGAGCAATTAGATAAGAGAGAGAAATAAAAGGAATAAGGATAGGAAAGGAAGAAGTTAATTTATCATTGTTTGTAGAGGACATGATACTCTACACAGAACACCCCAAAAACTCCAACAAAAGACAATAACCAAATTCAGAAGCATAGCTGCATATGAAGTCAACACTCAACAAACAGTAGCATTCCTGTACCCAAACAATAAACTCATCAAGAGAGAGAATTTATGGAGACCACATCCTTCACAATAGCATCCAAAAAAATGAAATAATCTTTTTTTGGTACCTGGAATCAATCTCGGGACCTTGTGCTTGCCAGGCAGGTGCTTGTGCCACTGAGCTATATCCTTGGCCCAAGTGAAATACTTCAGAATCAATCCAACAAATGAATTAAAAGATCTATGCATTGAAAATTACAGTACTCTGAAAAAGGAGATCGAAGAGGATATCAGAAATGGAAAGATATTCCTTGCTCACAGATAAGAAGAACAAACATACTGAAAATGGCCATACTCTCTAATTTGTTATACAGATTTAATGCAATCCCAATCCAAATACATTAGCATACCTCACAGAACTACAGAAAACATTCCTAAAATTCATTTGGAACCAGAAGAGATCTAGAACAACAACAGCCAATTCTGGGCAACAAAGGAAAGGCAGGAGGCATCCCAATCCCTGAGTTAAAATTATACTACAAAGCTCCTCTGATAAAACCAACATGGTACTGACAAAAAACAGACCTGAGGATCATTGGAATAGATTAAAAGATGCAGACACAGCTACAAACACACTTAGCCACCTTATCTTTGACAAAGGGGCCAAACATGTTCACTGGAAGAAAGACAGCCTCTTTAATAAATGGTGCTGGAAGAAACTGGCTTCCCACATGCTGAGAAATAAAACTAGACCCATGTCTATCACTATACACTAAAGTCAAAACAGATCAAAGATCTAAATATTAAAACAGAAACACTCAATCTACTGGAAAAGGTGTAGGCAGAGGGTTCATGAACAAAACCCAAACTCCATGGGAAATACTTCAAAGAATCAACAACTGGGACCTCATCCTTTTGAAAAACTACTGTACATCAAATCACCAACAGAGTGTAAAGACAACCCAGAGTTGGAAAAATTTTAGCCAACTGTCTCTTAAAGAATTGAAAAAAAATCAGACCTCACAAATTCAAAGACCCAATCCAAACCTGGGCACCTTCAAATGAATATGAACTTCTCAGATAAAGAAATATAAGCAGCAAATAAATACAAGAAAAAAATGTTCAACATCACTGGTCATTTGAGAGATGCCAATTAAAACAACACTGACATTCCATCTCACCCCAGAAAGAATGGCTGTTATCAAGATATCAACCAATAACAACTGCTAGAAGCACTGTGGGGAAAAAGAAACCTTCTCCACTGTTGGTGGGAGTATAGACTGATGCACCACTGTGGAAATCAGTGTGGAGCTTTTTCAAAAAACTAGGATTAGAGGTCCCATTCCACCCAGCTATTCCTCTTCTAGGTATTTTCCCAGAAGAATTAAAAACATCATACCATGATATATGTACACCTATGTTTATAACAGCACAGTTTATAACAGCTAAATCTTGGAACAATCCAAATGCCCATCAACCAAGGAATGGATAAAAAAGATGTGGTATTTTTATACAATGGAGTACTACTCAGCTATAAAGAAGAATAAACTTGAGTCTTTCACAGGTAAATGGATGCAACTTGAAACCGTACTTATAAGTGAAATAAATCGGATTCACATGTGTAAATATCATAATCTCCCTAGTATAAGAAGCCGAAAGAGTAAATAAGATCCAAACTGTGTAATAGATATTGTAAAAAGGAAAGAAACTGTCTAAAAGGAAAGAGAAACTAGGATTGGGGAAAGGAGAAACAAAGGAAGAGAAAAAAATAAATTTACATATATATGTGTATATATATATATGTACACACACACAAGATAATTATACTACTAATCTCTATTCATTGAAAAGAAAGATTTGTGCTTATATTGTTTAATTTTTCATGCTTGTATCTTGTAATCTGAGCAACTACTTTCAAAACAACAATATGCAATGTATTAACCATTTTTACTCTACTATCTTGTTTTGAAATTTGTATCACTTTTTCTTTCTCTTTAAAATAAAAAAGAGGGAAAAAAAAAGAAAAAAGAAAGAAAAAAATAAATAAATAAAATAAAATAAAAAAGAGGGCTGGGGATATAGCTCAGTGGCATAAGCGCTTGCCTGGCAAGCAAGTCATGAGCTTGATTCCCAGTACCAAAAATAAATAAATAAAATGTAAAAAGAGCTAGCTAGAGACACCCTACCCTAATGATTTTCTACATAAAACTTTTTAACACCATAAAGACAATTTTGAGTTACTAATTCACATTTTCCTATTAATTTCTCTTATAAAAGGGGAGTTACCCAAAAAAAACTGGATAAAAATTACATTTTAAAATATAGAATATTACCAGATACATGCCTATAATCCCAGTAACATGGGAGGCTAAGATTTACTAGTTCAGGGCCAGCCCCTCCATAGTTCAGTGCTAATGCACTTCTAGGTTCAATTCCCAGTAACATATCCCTCAAAAATGTAAACTATCAAGCAAATATAACAGTAGAATAGTGCTTTAGTAGTATAGCAGAATCAAAACAAATTTCACGGTATAATTATCTTAGAATTTGTGTTTAAAATTGTTACTACCTGGTCATTAAAATCTATGAAAAGATATCTATTTATATCAGCTATATACAATAAAGAAATGTTCTCTACCTATGCCATCTAATATGGAAACCATAGGATTGACCTGTGCTGGGGCAGAGATGGACAGCCCCACAGTTGGGGCAGACTATTGAGAGCACTTCATGGGAGTCTCCCAAGGGCCTTGGGAGACCTTAGATCCAGGCTTCGCTGCCAGCAGGACTGTGTCCCAGAAGTCTGAGGACAGCCTCCTACTCTGCCCCACCTCCCAGGCCCCTAGCTCCCTGGCTCTGCCAACCCTGTTTTCTCAGACCTTCACCTGTACAGGGACCACAACCCTCCCTCCAGGTTCCAGCAGGGCTGACTTTCAGGGAGGGCAGAGGTAGCAGATGGTAAGGAAGCTGGTAGCTGACCTAGAAATTTCTTTGGTTAAGAAAGTACCTTAAATGAAAGCAGATGGCAGTATTGACAGGTTACTGGGTCACTGGACCCTGAGAATGTCAAATCCCTGGAAGCATCTTTAGAGATGTCACCTCTCTGATGCCCTAACCTACCTTTCCCCTATCATTTCACTTCCCTACACAAGAAAAATTTGTTAATAGTCTCAGTATGAGCAGAGTGTCTCCCTTTTCTCCCTGCTGCAGCTCCAACTGAAAGGCAGAAACAGGCCTTAAGAGTTATTCAGACATGAAGCCAGGGAGAGACTCTCTTCTGCTCCTTCTCTCGTGGCTGAGAACTGAGCATCTTCTGTGGATGAGTTCATCATGGACCAGGAACTCCCACACTGGTCCTCACTTCCTTGAACTTGAGAGGAAACAGTCTCCTGTTGTGCTTAGTATTATAAAACTGCTGATTCATTAACAGCCCTGGTGCCAGGGTTGTCACTGCTATGTTAAATATTTTTATCCTATTAAAAAATATATGTGGTAGCTAATAGCCACGTACAACCAAAGAGTGCTTGAGCAATAGCTAGTGAAGGCAAAGAACTGAATTTTTTATTTTACTTCATTTAAGTAGCCCTAAGGCGTTACTAGATAGCACTGGTCTGTATGAATTCTGGTCCTTTAACCACAGTCAACCTCAGAGAACCCACTGCAGCTCATTCCCCTGTTTTTCCATCTTCTCTGAAATCCCTAAGCTAACAAGCTAGCAGTTATTTATAATTTGTTATTTACTGAGTATTTTGTGCAGGCTAAGCACTATTCAGAACACACAAAATCCTCCTTACAGAGTTCACAGCCCATACTTACCGCACAATCCTGCCACGATAAGCAACATTTTAACTTTGTATGTATTCTTCTTAAAAGGATTTCACCTAGTATTTACACAATCTCTTACTAATATGTTAATTTTGGTCTTAATTAGAATAGACATTTATAGTAGTTAATAATGTATTTATTACTTCAAAAGCCTAATCAACGTGTGGTAAATTTTATCTCCTTCCCCAAGGAAGACTGTTTTAATTGACAGACATTAAACTATTAATATTATGTCATATTCTGAATTAAAAGCATCAAAATTGATTTAATATAGCTTCTAGGGAGACACACAAATGCATTAAACATACTCATTAATTTTTAAAAGAGGTATAAATCATTGAAGAAGACAAGAACTGTGAAAAGTAAAAGAAGGAAGTCTAGATAAAGTTACTTCCTTATTTATATTGGTAACAAAGTAATTTTTCCACTTCTTTCATGAAGATACCCAAAAAAGGCAATTTCTATGACTATCAATGGCTCAGTGAGTTTTTATTGCTGCCAATAAGAAAGACTTGAAATCACCGACTCCAAAGGGGAAAGCTTTGATGACTAATACTCATAATTTCACATAAAGAAGAAACACAGACTTTAATAGGAAAATTAAGCCTTAAAATTTTATTTATGGTAACTTCAACAAAAAATAAATGACATTCTATTATGGCATCAGACAAAGACTCATTTTCAGGCACCAAAAAATGAGGGTTTCCCAGTATCATTCATGAAAGTAAGAATCCACCTGTAGACAAAATAAGAACAAGGCAGAAATAATAAAGCATATTATTAGCAAGAACCATAGGCAAAAATTCTAAAGCTTCACCACACAAGGTTCAGAGACCCATAAAATTCAATTAAGAAGAGATACAGTAAAAACTCTTACCAATCTAGGATATTCACAAATGTGTGAAGACAGCACTTGGTAATTTACTACCTATGTAGTTTGATTTAAATTTTTTTGGGGGGGTGGGCAGGTCTTGAAACGGTCTCACTATGTATTCCAGGCTTGTCCTGAACTCCCTGCATAGCCCAGAATGGTGTCAAACTCAGAACAATCCTGCCTTAGCCTCTTAATTTCTGGAATTATAGGTATGCACCACCATGCCCAGCTGATCTAACTTTTCAAGAAAAAACTATGTAAAGATAATACTCAGTGCCAGGCACAGCATTGGTCACTGGGAACAGCACTGAACCAAAGGGATTTAGTCCTTGCTGTCAAAAAAAGTTTATGGAAGACCATTGTTTTTTGACTAGCCTACCACACTACGCCAAACCAAATTAAATCGAGTCATCTGTACTGAGTGCCACACAAACTGCAATGTGAAACAGGCCAATTTTCAAAAACTAGGAGGTTCCAGTTACCTGAATCAGCAGATCGCGGAAGTCTCTTCTGTTTTAACGCTACCAAAAAAGTAACTTTGAAACCAACAATCCACTTTTTCTGTTTTGTTTCCTTCAGCCCTTTTCTACCTATAAAGCCAACCCATTCTGCCATCAGAACACTCACTCTACTTCAAAGAATGAGATACTGTCCAATTCTAAAGTCACAAGAAGAAACTAATAATCTCTAAACTAAATTTGTTGTGTTTTTTTTTTACTTTAATATTTCAGTGTGGTGTTTTGTTTTGTTTTGTGAGACAGAGTCTCATTATATAGTTTAGGCTGGTCTAAAATTATGCAGCCCCATCTCGCCTTGAAGTCTCAGCAATGCTCCTGCCTCAGCCTCCCAAGTACTGAGATTACAGGTGTATGCCACAATGCCTTTGACGTTTCAGGTGATCACAAAGTGACAAGAAGGAAATTTGTGATAGTGTAACACTGAGATCCCCTTAGGAATGCCAGAGAAAGATATCCCCTATCTTCCTCACATAGCCCAAAAGTTGTAAATTCTTTCGGGTTTCACTCTTTTGGCACCGAGGTCCCTGATCTTTTTGGTTTCCAAATGCAGCATTAGTTTGTGTTGTGAGACAGCATATGACTTTTAGGGGTTTGCAGCCACTAATGAGTCACCGCCAAGTGCTGCAATTTTAAAAGTAACTGATGGCAGTTGCAGTAAATCGCAGTAACTGCAAAAGCATGAACTCCAGCTTTCAGAATTCACAAGGGTTTGATTCTTATCCTCTTCATTTCTTTTTTGGTGTGTGTGTGTGGGTGGGTG
>PVLD010012322.1:0-38865 GCA_004027595.1 Dinomys branickii | reverse complement strand
AGGTCGCCCGTCAGCCTATTTCATGTGAAAGCAATTGTATGTAATCACAGCAGCCAACTGGATATTTAAATTGGCTGTAATTTTCTTTTGATACTACTCTTACAGAGGTTCTTTGTCTAATACGGTCTAACTCAACGGTAGGCACCAGGTATCATTTCTGGGTTACTCTGCCAAATATCTGGTGTAAAGCATTTAGCTTGGGGCGGAGAATATAGCTCAGTTGTACAGTGCCTCCCTGGCAAGTGCAAGGTCCCAAGTTCGATTTCCAGTACCAGACAAAAAAAGCCATTCATCTTGATAAACAGCATTTAGCCTCTGACGTCTACATTAGCAACACCAGCATCCTCCTCATAACTTACATTCCCTTTCCCCTCTAAATTCTGACATCAAGATTTACTTCAGAAATTTTCCTTTGGCCTTTTAGATTTTGGTGCCTTTAAATTTTAGTATTTTAAATTTTTAGTTATAATGTTTATTATAATGCATTAGAACTTCAAGTTTTTCTTGTACTTACAATTTAACACAGTTCATATTTTTAACATTGCAATAACGAAAATTCTGAAGACTTAAAACTAATGAATTTTTAATTTCTGAATATAATAAAATATATTCCTTTATTAAACAAATATAGTTTCCTGGTACAGTCTCTGCAAAACTTAATTATTTAAATAATTATATCTTACTGAAATCCAAACTTGACATTCCTCCACTCCAAAAACAAAACAGCAAAAATCCCTCCATTCATCAAATATTTATTCATTGCCTGCTGTGTATCCAGTACTATTTTAGGTATTTAGTATGTATTTTCATAGAATTTTCATTCCAATATGAAAAAAATCAGTAAACAAAAAAAAAATGTATAAACACACATAAATGGAGATGCAACAGTGTTACAAAGACAATTCATACAAAATAAGTAGCTAGATATTTATAATCAAGATATAGTAGGTAATCAGGAGAAGTTTCTCTGAGGCTGTCAACTAATAATTTCTTTTGGTACAAGCATTATTATGTAATGATACTTGTACATATTCAGTTTTTAACTTAAGAAAATACATGACAATTATTACTCTATTGTTATATAGTAATATATAACATATATAGTAATAATGACTGCATGTTACATAAAACATCCTCCAAAATCTAGAGTTAAATTAATTTAAAACTCTGTATTTAATTAGTTGGTCAAATGGTCAAGTAACTTACTAGTATACAAAAAATCAAAGTTATTGCTGTTAAGCCACCCTCCTTCCTGTGTAATGCTTATTTAAAATCCTCAAAATAGAAAGTATATTCAGTAAATCAAACTATCTCTTAAGTGTAACTCTCCTGGGATTTTAAAAAAATTTTTCACGTTATAAATCACTACTAACTTGTAGCATAATACGTAATACTTTAAAAATAAGATCTATTATCTTCCTATTCTGTAATTCACCTACATCAGTAACCCATGACCTAACTTCAAGATAGGTACTATCTGGGGTGAAGGAAGGGATATTCATTTTTCAGAGTACCAATCATCCACAAAGGTTTCTGTGACTGTGAATGCACTTCACACCTGCACTGCCCACAAGAAGATAAAGAAAAATCAAACCCTTCAAGTACGTGACTATTAATGGAGTTCTCTTACAGGGTATTAACATTTTATAAACCTTATTTTAACACCCAGATCTGACCAAAAAGACTACAGGAGATATCCCTCACCTCTGACACTGCTGCTGCCTTAACTGATGTTCCATAACATTTACAATAAGATGCTTTTTTACATCTAGAAAGAACGTAGGGCAGGCATGAATTCCCAGTCATCTTTCTCTAGGATTTGACTCTGGAGTTCTTCTAATTTACTCCAAGTGAGCCAAACTTAATTAGGCTAGAAGCTGTGACAATGGTTCTCTCAGCAACTTGTGCCATATGACTTACTTACAGAATGTGGAGATATAATCAACATGCAGTTTCATCCTAGCCTTTTTGGTACACTTAAAAGTATACCAGCAGCATGTTCTTTCTGTATCTCTATTTTATAATATTAAAGTTCTTTTTAAAAAAATTAAAAATCAGTACTAAGTTAGGTACAGGTCAGAAAGCACATCTAGAATAAAATATCTTATGGGCCAGTGTGCCTATAGGTGAACGTATGGCATGTGTGCCACAACTGGCATGTGAGCCAAGTCACTCCAGTATCACCCCACAACTGAGCACCAGGTAAAAGCACACGCAGGGGCCACATGCATGCTGGGAAAGAAGTAGCAGCACCAGGTGATGGAGTCACGAGGCATAACTCATCAGCTGCAACCTGTCTGACCTTTCACATGGCCGGTCAGTGCTATGCCTGCTTGTAGAGGCGGTGATTGTGACAGAAGCCCTTACAAAGTAGGGGATGCACTCAGATGCCTTTTCAGGCCAGGCCAAAAGCTGGTGTTCACTAAAACACTGTCCCCTTTCACTGGTGACCAGCAAATTCAAGAGGAACCCCAGCTGAAAATCACTACCATAGACTGTTGATTCAGGGAATAGCCAATTCTTTAGTGCTAACTAATAGTATCAGTCATTTTGGGCATAAGGAAAGATTTGTATTGGGTGCTTCATTTTTTTTTTTTTTTGTGCTTCTGTAGACTCCAAGTCTTGAACTCCAAAAATGACTACAGCAAAAAAACAAACCTGAAAACAAACAGATCATCCCATGAGGCTTGGAGTGAGAGAACACATGGGAAAGTGTTACTTATTCTGTGCAGTGGAAGTATTGTGTGTCACACAGCACTCTGACACAACCCACAAAAGTATTGCTGAATTTGGTGAAACTAAAGACTGTCTTGAAGGAAAATTGAAGAAATATCAGTCCCAGTATCTTAGTTTCTGCAACCCTTTTTCTAAAAGAAATCACTTGATAGCTGCCAGCTTTTCAAATTTCACTGTGCATAACAAAACAGGGGAGACCCCTCTCTGGTGGGGATTTTATCAAAACGGCCATGTTGTCGGGGAATGATTCCCTTTTTCATGATTTCCCCAACAAGGATAAAATTATGTAATACATCTCTGAGATGCCACTTAGTAGAAATACTAAGATCGAGTCCTGTACATGGCAAGTGATGCAGTCAGCAACTCACTGAACTTACAAAAGGCAGCCTGCTGTCCCATGTGCTTGGATAAAGAACAGATATAAGTAATCACGCAAGGCCAGGAGTAATTCTGCATTGTGATGTTGGTGAGATCATGAGAGAACAGCTGGTAGAACTGGTGTCTCTGCCTGGAAGAAGACAACACAAGGGATAGATATCTACATCACTGTGATGGAGACTTTTAGGTCACAAGACATAAGCTCAGAAAAAGTGGTTTCAATTACTAGTGACAAGGCACCTTGCACAGTGGGGGCAACATCTTGTTTCATACAGTTCTTCATTAAAAAAGCAAAACATTCAGTTATTCAATTTCATTGTATTTTATACCAAGACCTTCTTTGTGCCAGGGAAAGCAGCAAAAAAATGAGGTGACAACTTTGTCTAGCACTATACTGACTGCAAAGAGAATTTTAGTAACAGATCTTTACAGTTCCCTAAGATGGAGACAACCCTGTGTTTTCTTCTCCAGATAAAGCCAAATTTGCAGAACTTGATCTTTTCTGCATACAATGGTTAGATTTTGGAAATTGGGAGCTACTGAAATATCACAAAAGCTCTTTCTGGAAAAATAAATTCTGTGACCTACATGTAACACTTGAAAAAATAGAGAGGATAAGAGTATGAAGGACAGTAAAGGACAGCACAGTTGGTAGCTCCAAAAATGAAATCCTTACAAGTGTGGGATTCTCTTCCAAATAATTTTAAGTCAATAAAAGCACTTGGGGTTGCTTTTCTTACTTTGTTTGGATCATCTTACACTTGTGAGCAGCTGCTTTCAGCTTCGATTTACAGTGGTACCTTGGTTCAAAACTTAATTGTTTCCATGATTGTGGTTGGAAACCAATCTGGACGAGAACTGAATCAAATTCAATGTTTAGGTTCAATGTTGACCTCATGGGGAAATGTTACTTTTGTTCTTGTCCAATCTGGTTCAAGACCAGAATTGTGGAACAAATTAAGTTCATGAACCAAGGTACCACTGTATATCAAATCTGATGAAAGAAACAGACTAAAAGACTACCAGAGTGCTGCGTGCTTGCTCTCTAACTAACAAAATATGAGCCAAGGTTTGACAAATTATCAACATGGACATAACACAAAAGCACACCAAATCTAAGAATTTATTTTCAATAAAAAGCTGCTTTTATCATTGAAAACTCTGTTATTGTGTTTTTCTTTTAAGACAAAAGATACTATGTATGAGTTGTTTTCTTCTGAACTAAAACCTCAATATTCAGGTTTAACTGTAGGTGGCACTTTGTGATAAATAGATGCATTTTCTATCTATTGGTTTGCAGTTTGGGTACTCAGGCTCCAGTTACAGTTCACCCTAAATGCTCTACATAATCTCTTCTAGGAATACATATAGACATAAAATTGAATGTCTTAGATATTTTGCAAAAGTTAAAACAATGCAAAAAATACATACTCAATGAAAAGCTGATCCTTAGCATTTAGTATTAGCTGAAGGTGGTCTCAAGGTACTGATAGTTTCCAGATCTAAAGCCCACATGTTTAAGGGCAGGGATCTGAAGAACTCCTATTTAGTAAATAACGACAATTAACATTTATTGACCCATTACTCATGTTAAGCAAAGACTCTGCATTTAATTTTTATCTACATTTCACATATGTCGAAACTTAACGTTTAAGTTAATCACTCAAGGTTGCACAGCTCTTAAATCACCAAATCATGAGTCAGAACACCTTATTCCTAAGATATTTTAAATTTAAGTTATACTAACTAGGATTTCTGGTCTCAAGGGAAAAAGCATGCCCAGGAACTAAAATAAGTTATTTTATAATAGATTTTATTTCAGCAGAATAACTCTCCATACAAACACTCAAACACTTCTGTCCTTCAACATTTTGGTTTTTTTTAACACATTTTATGAAACATTATACAGAAAATGTGGCAACTTCCTACACTGCAATTATTAACTTAATGTCTAAGTTATCTAATTATCAGCTTCCTGAAGGCAAAGTCTTTAGCATAGTTTATTCCAAATTAAATTTTGAATAAATTTAAAATTAGTTGTTTATTAAATCTACTGGCACAAAAGCAGTACAGCAAGACTTTGGGTGGGGGGACAGAAATCTGTGAGCATCCTTGTAGATGTGTCTTTAGGACCCATACCTAGATATTTCTGAGTGACATTTTAAAAAATCCTATCTTCCCCAAACAAAGCTACAAAAAAGCAATAAATACCAGTTGAACAATTTTATAGTGGTGTGAGCCCAGTGATTTTGTTACCCCTTCATCCCTGGGCTCCCCAAGGGCTAAGCAACTTAACAGGAAAAGGGGGATTTTTTTTTAATATTGATAAATATTTTTAAAATGGTGTGAGTAAAAAAGTGAAAAGCATTTATGTATGAAATTTCTAACTTAGTAAACAAGTAGGTGTTATATATAATATAGAAAGTCTTAATCCTCTAACAGCTTTATAGGAGAGAAAGTAGAGTCAGAATCATCAAATTCATCATTTCACTAGCACCAGATGTTTTAAGTCTTGGTTATACTCATTTCTACTCAAATGCTGCTCACAATTCAACTCTGAACAATAATGACAGAGAAAGGACAAGTCTGAAGAATGCAGGAAAATCCAATGAGAAATTCTGACAGATACCAAATTAAAGTCACAAACATGAAGTTGGCAAGGAAAAATTCAATTTCTGTGCAAAATATTTAACAAAATATTTAACAAAATATTTAACAATTTCTGTGCAAAGTATTAATTTACTAGGCCAACGTCAATTTATAACCTAAATGTGAGAATCTAGAATTCCAAGTTTGACACATCTATACAACTTTTATCACTTGGTCACAAAATTCGAATCTTTTATAAAAGAACTATGTAAGCTGCTTATTTTCTAATCATGTAAGCAATAGAAAACTATTAATCCCATTTTTCAAGATCTAAAAATTTATTTTCCTTATAGATAAGAACATAAAGGAAAGAGAAAAACAGACAAAACAGGCAAAAACTACAGAGCCTGCAACTTCTGAAACTGCAGTCAACAATATGATACAAACATGCAAAAGCAAAATTAAACAAGACAAGAAAGCCAAATACGTAAAGATAATCATCACAGAAGTAGGTATAATAAACTGTCACTGTGATTGATCTTGTACTACCTAACACAGAATACAATGTCGGAGAATGGGAAAGAGACTATTAACTGAACACAATGAAGAATTAATTTTAAAATTATTATCACTAATGTTATAAAAACAGACCTACATATGAAAAAGGTCTAGAAAACAGATGTATAAACATGGTCACTATAGCCACATTAAGTTTGAGGAATTAACACTAATTATTTTGCCAGGCATGGTGGCACAGGCCTGTAATCCCAGCACTCAGGAGGCTGAGGTAGGCAGATTACAACAAGTTCAAGGCCAGCCAGGGTACACAGTGAGTTGAAGCCCAACTTGAACTACATATCGAGAACCTGTCTCCCTGCCCTCAAAAAAGAATAATTATTTTAATAAAAAGTTGTCTATATAATGTAATGATTTTTCAACATAAGGATATTTCAAAAAAATTAAAACTATACCTCCTTATATTTGATACCAATCTTGGTACTTCAACTTCCAACAGATTTAAACAATAAATTTCTGATATAAATTATTTTTTTGCCACATCACAGAAACTGTAAGAATTGTCCTCTGTTCATAAAAATAATTAGTAGGCAATCTATTAATTAAATTAAGAAACCTAATGTAAATGAGTCATACAATTAATTGGTTCCATAAATTCAAAGTATCAACATAGGCTTTAAATAACCATCCTCAGAATCATCAAGGCAGGTATAATTAGTGAGACATAACATGACCCTACAATGAAAAAGAAGGTGTAATTTTTCTTGTCTTTTTTTTCTTATGTAGACCTAACCCCGTGGTGGTGAACTGATGGCACCCAGGCTGCAGCGAGCATGCAGAGCCCTCTGTGCTGGCAGCAAGCCACAAGACTCAGAACTGCCGCGGCAGGTGAGCACTGGACAACAGCCACAAAAACATGCCAAACGCAAATGCTTCCCTTTCAATAAATAGCTGTCGGTATCATTGAAAACTCTGCTACTGTGTGTTTAAGACACAAGATGTTAATGTATGAGTTGTTTTTTCTAAACTAAAACCTCAGTTTGGGTTTAATTTCAGTGTTGACACTTTGTGATAAATAAGTGGGTCTGAGGATGCAGTTTAGGCACTTGCTTCTCTAAAAAGCTCAGCACCACCGCCCTACATTATAAACATGAACCTTTGGCTCTCAACAAAGGTAAGAAAGTCTTCCATTGTCTCAAACTATACTTATTAACAGAACAGTAAATGGAGTGAGTCAGCTTACCATAAAAATAATTAATTCTATGAATCAACTTCCTTTTGAAAAACCTATTTAATTGTTCTTCAACTAGAATATACAGCCAGGTGTGGTGGTTCATGCCTGTAATCCCAGCGCTCAGGAGGCTGAGGCTGGAGGATCTTTGTGAATTCGAGACCAGCCTGGGCTACAAAGTGAGCTCAAGGCAAGCCTGAACTGCACAGCGAGACCCTATCTCAAAAAGACCAAAAAAAAAAAAAAAAATTAGAATACATTAACTAAAAATATACAAACGTGATGTCAGAAGGAAATAAAATTCCTACTAAGCAAAACTGCTAAATCAGATAAAGAATATTATACCACATCTTTAACACTAAAAATTGTCCCAAATCATGTCTAAAAGTAATGAGCTTAGAACTCATTCTCATCTTCACAAGAAAAAAAAAATCTAAAGAAATCAACAAGGTCAAAGGGCAAACTGCTGCCCTAAAACCTAGAAAGAGACATATTCAAAAATATAGTGTGTGCAGAGCAGAAGTGCTCATCTGAAGCCAGCATCAGTAAAACACTTTAAACTGTAAGTAATAAATTGCTTGTGAACTTAGCTTGAAAGTTAAAAACAGGAGAGAGCTCCAGTAAGATGCTACAGTGGTGAGCAGCAGAGAAACAGCCTCTGAGATTTGCTGTCCAGATGCCGGAATATAGAAACGTGAGGAAGAGAAGAAGTAGGGAAGTGGATCCCTGGGACCCAGGGAGAATCTGAAGCAAGAATTAAAGCCCATGAAGAGAGCGAAGAGAAAGACCCCAACACAGAAGGAGGCGCTTTCTCCCTGGGCCACAACTCACTACAAGGGAGGGGCAGCCGAACCTGAAGATGCACAGTGACAACTGTCGGCCCCAGAAGCCTCCCCAGAGAAATGTACCAGTGGAATGGAGCAGTGAACCCAGCAGACTGCAGTGGCTGGTGAGTTATTCGGGTACAGATGTCCCCCAGGAGAGAGCGATTTGCCAGTAACCATCTTGGAGAGGGACCAACTGAGCTCGAAACTCAAAAGCAACTGCCAGCTCAAAGTAGCAGCTCCTAGTGTCAGGGTAAGGCTGCAATGATCAAGTCACCAGGAGACCAAGGAGCCAAGTTCAAGCAGGCAGGAGGACACACAGTGTTAGAAGCTGAACAAACCAGGTTCCAGACTCACAGCCAGAAACCATACTGAACTTCAGTGGAACTAACAGCGCAGGCCTGAAGGAATTATCCACTACACCATAAAGCTGGGCTGGCTTGCTGGGATTAACATGGATCTAGACTCTGTCTATACGCTTTGTCTACCAATGATAGCACTGATAGGCCTTGAAGAGGACACTTTTTTCTCTTCCCTTGTCCCCCACCTTTCCTTCTAATCTCCTTTCCTGTTCTTACAGAAAAGTCAGACTGGCCAGTGACACAGGAAGCACAAGCAGCACTTCAGAGGACTGGAGGGAACTAAGCTTCACCAGCAGGCTGGCCCACAGAAGCTATGCGCTCCGAATTCTGGGCCCCGAGTACTGGGGAAGGGAAGATTTTGTACTCCAGTTTAAATTGAGTGGGGCTGGAGTCAAGAAAAGCAGAATTTTACAGAAGTGGAAGTTTTATAGTTGTTATATCTTGAGGTTAGGGGATTTTACAGAGGCAGAAATAATGGAAACATTCTGTGGTTACAAGACAAGTACAGAACATTATCTGCTGGGAGGTACTGTGGTTCCTTGCACCCCAAAGGTTCTGACTTCCCTTATTATTATTTCAGCATTTTTCACCGAATCCTTTTAAATCCTCTCCTTTGAGGGTAAAATCACCACTATGAGGGCTTATTTATTGTACATAATTTTCTGGGGTTTGCTTATTTGTTTTTACAAGAAGGTCTCCCTGGAAATTCACAGCGATTCTCTTGCCTCAGTCTCCCAAGTGCTAGGATTATAGGCATAGGCAACCAGCTATGTTTCAGATTTTGTTACACAGCCACAAATCTAATTCCTACAGTTAAAGGTGGTTAATAGTCACTACAGTTTGTCATTTTTTTGGCTGTGTTTGACACTATCGTTGTTGGTAATTACACTACTTTAGCTGATGTGACATAATTGTTCTAATCAGCTGTCTTCCTAGTATGCCAAGACTGAGACTACCTAAAGGTCATAAACAACACTACAGGTAAGTGCTAAAGAACCAGGGGTTGGGCCAAGTAAGCAGAAGAAACTTCACATCCCCAATAAATTGAAGAGGTAGGACCTTGCAAGACTCAAAACCCAAAGGTCAGCTAAACCCAGAAAACATCTTGGAGAGGCAGAAGGTTCTAAATACTAGCAATAAAGCTACTCACCATAAGCAATTTATAAGCTTCAACTCAGGAATTAAACTTCAAAAAAGGAGGCTGAGTGGGAAAGACAGAGGCAGAGAGGAAGACAGAAAGGAAGAGAAGGAAGGAAGAGAAAGAGGAAGGAAGGGAGGGAGGGAAGGAAGGAGGGAGGGAAGGAAGAAGGAAAAGAGAGAGAACACTTAAGCAACATGCAACCCCAGACTTCCAGCTCAGCAAAGGCAAACTCAGGGGGCAATGAGGTGAAACACGTCAAAAGCTACCCACCTGGATATAAAGTCAGCACTCAAAATTCAGTAGCATTCCTGTACACAAATAACAAACTTTGAGAGAAATCAGGAAACAACACATTTCATTGTAACATCCAAAAAATTAAATACCTAGAAATCAATCTAATGAAAGAAGAAAAAGATCTTCACCTTAAAAACTAAAGTACTCTAAAAAAGTGGATTAAAGAAGATATCAGAAAATGGAAAGGAAAAATGAATATACTGAAAATGGCCATACAGACTGTTGTACAGATGTTATACTGATTTAGTGCAAACCTGAGCAAAATACCAATAGCAATTCTTACAGAATTAGAGAAAACAATCCTAAAATTCATTTGGAACCAGAGAAGACCTAGAATAGCAAAAGCAATTCTGGGCAACAAAGCCAAGTCCAGAGGCATCAGAATCCCTGACTTGAAATTATACTACAGTGCTACTGTGATAAAAAAAAAAAAAAAAAACAGCATAATACTGGAAAAAAAAAGAAGACCTGAGATCAATGGATCACATTAGAAGAAGCAGGAAAACTCCAAACATCTTTACCCATTTTATCTCTGAAAAAGGTGCCAAACACCTTTACTGGAAGAAAGATAGCCTCTTTAATAAATGGTGCTGGAAAAACTGGCTTTTCACATGCCAAAGACTAAAACTAGAGCTATTTCTTTCGCCATGTATTAAACTAAAATTGAAATGGACAAAGATCTAAATATTAAGACAGAAACACTGAATCTGCTGGAAAATTGAATAGGTAGAATGCTTGAAACCACAGGTACAGAAAGAGTTCATAAACAAAACCCCAACTGCATAGGACATATTACAAATGAACACCTGAAAAGAAGCCATCAACAGAGTAGAGACAACCCATACTGTGGGAAAAGATTCTGCCAACTGTTTCTGAGAGAAAGGAATATATAGAATATATAAAGAATTTTTAAAACTCTCACCTCCCAAATTTAAAGACCCAATCCAAAAAGGGGCATCTGAAATGAATAGACACTTCTTGGATGAAGAAGTAGAAATGGCAAGTAAGTATATGGAAAACAGTGGAACATCACTGTTCATTCCAGAGACTCAAATTAAAACAACACTGGGATTCTATCCCCCTCCAAGAAGAATGGTTATTACCAAGAAACCAACCAGTAACAAACGCTGGCAGAGTTGTGGGGAGAAAGGAACCCTACGAGTGATGCGCCAGGGGACCAGCACAGGGTCCCGTGCCCAGCCCAGCCCCCGCGGCTGCAGGAATGGCAGTGATACAGCAAGGCCCGGGCTGGAGCACACACAATGGGAGGGGAGGACAAGTGGTGTGGAAAAGCCCAAGGCAGCAGTGAGAATACCGGCGAATAGTTCTTAAGTTAGGTGAGCCAGCATTTTGCATTAGCACACAGACACAAGAACTCCAGCAACAGAAGACTAGTCCCATCCCCCACATCCAGAGGCCAAGATGAGCCCCACACCCAGCACACACTCGCCTGCAAATTTGTCTGGAGTATACATTTCAGGGATCTGACATGGACCTACCAAAGAACTGTGGAACCAGAGCAATTTTATTAAGCTTTTATTTTTCTCTGTTCATCTTTTTGGTTTTCCTTTTTTGGTCTGTTTGAGGTTTTCTTTTTATTTTCTTTCTTTCTTTTTTTTTTTTTTTGGTCTTGTTTTATTTTGGGGTTTTTGTGAGTTTTTTGCACTTTTTTCCCCTCTCTTTTTTCTCTTCTTTTTCTTTCAAGACTTAGCTCTCCCACCTTTCTTTTAATTTTCTTCTACTCATCCTCTTCTCTTCCTGTTTCACTTCAATATTCCTTGGCTTTTACGTCCATTCTTTCCTCTTAGGTCCTACAGTTTCCCAACACTTGGGTGACCATCCTTTGCCCTCCATCCTTGCTCCTACTATATTTGACCTCATTCATCTCACTATCCTGCCCCATACAACAGAGTAAAATCATTGCACTAAGTAAAAAACCAATGCATAAAATAAAGTTCCTAGTATAAGATGGATTTTGTTATATAGCTACAGAATTTGCTCCTATAGTTAAAGGTATCAGTGTAGCCTGTGCTTGAGACTATTGTTTTTATTAACTGTACTATTTTAGCCAGGATGTAATACTTGTTTTAATCAGTTTTTCTCCCCATGTGACAATACTGTGATTATAAGGGGTCATAATCATCACCATAGTCCAATACCAAAGGACTAGGTAATGAACCACATAATAGCAACTTCTTATTGATAATATACTGGGAAGCTAGGTTGTTGGGATAGACATAAAGACCAAGAACCACAGACATCTACAAAACATCCTGAAGAACAGACATTTCCTAGAGAAGCCACAATACCCGCGTTAAAGCTATCTACCAAAAGAAATCTACATGCATCAACACAGAAAACAAAATAGAAAACGACAAGACGAAGAATCAAAATGCAACTCAAAATGCACAACCCACCTAGGATAAGCCCAGAACACAATGAGATAGAAGAAACCAGAAGTCAAGCCCTGAAACTTCCTGAAATGACAGCAACAGAAGTGAAAAAACAAATAGAAGAAACCACAGAAAAAATCTCTAAGGTGCAAAAAGAAATGATCATAATGAAAGACATTAAAGCAGACACTGATTTAAAAAATAGAGAAGCTCAGAAAAACAATGGAAACCATGAACACTCACCACAGGAAAGACATGGAATTCAATGAACACATTCAAATAGAAATCCAGGAGATTAAAAACCGCACTGAGATGGAATAAGCACTTGCCTAGCAAGCGCAGGGTCCTGAGTTCAATCCCCAGTACCGCAAAAAATAAAAAATAAAAAATAAAAAATAAAATAAAAACTGCACTGAGAGTGTACACAGCACAGTGAATGAAGGCAAGAATAAAATATCAGATCTAGAAGACAGGATTGTGACTAATGACCACAAAAAGGAAGATATTTAAATACAAGACACCAAGAAAAATCAATACAACAGCTAAAAGGTGAAGCAAAAAGAACAATATAAGATTCACTGGAGTCTGTGAGGAAGCTGGAGACAGTGCAAAAGCCTCAAAAAAAAAAAAACTTCACAAAACTCATGACAGGAAACTTCCCAAACATGGATAAAGAATTTGACAAACAAATGAACCATATAGAACTCTAAATAGCCATGACCAAAATAAATCTACACCAAAGCATATAATAACCAAGATTCCAGAAATTCAATGCAAGAACAGAATACTAAAAGCAGCTAGAGAAAAGAAACAAATCACCAGTAAAGGAAAGCCCATCAGAATCACAGCAGACTTTTCAATAAAAACCTTCAAATCAAGGAGAGCTTGGACCAAGGTGTTTAAAGCCCTAAAAGAAAACAATTTTCAGCCCAGATTAATGTACCCTGTAAAATTATCTTTCAAAATCAATGGAGAAATAAGAGACTTCCATGACAAAGAACAACTGAAGAAATTCAAAACATCTTCAGAATGCTCTGATGGATATATTAGACAAAATGAAGAACACAAGCACAAGAACACCAATAAAAAGAAGCCACCTGGCAGGGCAAGCAATTAAACAGAGGAGAAAAAGACAAGGAACTAACAGGGAAATAGTATGAAAAAGTTACAACCATCAATGTAAATGGTCTGAACTCACCAATCAAAGTAAACTGACTGGCAGAATGAAACAAGAATCAAAATCCAACATGTTGCATTCAAGAAACACATTTAACTGAAAAAGAAATTCATAGACTAAAAGTCAAAGGAAAACAATAGTCCATGCCACTGGAACCTAGAAAAAAGCAGAGGTAGCTATTCTACTTGCTAACAATGTGAACTTTAAGCCAAAACTGAGAAAAAGGGACAAAGAAGATCACTACATATTTGCTAAGGAAAAATTCCAAGAAGAGATGACAATCATAAATGTATATGCACCAAAGACCACTGCACCCCACTATATAAAACAGATTTCAGGCTCTCATGATGCAGTTCGGGATGGCCTTGAGCTCACTTTGCAGCCCAGGCTGGTCGCAACGTCTCCCCTGCCTCAGCCTCCCACGTGTTGTGATTATGGCCCCCATACCTGGCCGTACAACAGATATTAAGAAGTGAAATATCAAATAAGCACTAACACAACTGTAGCAGGGGATGCTAATACCCCACTTTCACAAATAGGTCGACTAGACAAAAAATCAACAAAGAAATATCGGAATTAAACCAAACCTGTGAATAAATGATATTAGTAGGTATCTATAAAGTGTTCTACCCCAAAACATCACAATATACATTCTTCTCAGCTGTACAGGGATGTTCTCTAAAATAGAACACATATTAGCCCATAAAATATCCTTGAGTAAATACAGAGGACTTAAAATCATCCCATGAATATTATCTGACCACAAAGCAATGCAACTGTAAATCAGTGACAAAAGAAACAAAATCTACATAAACACCTAGAAGTTAAACAATACCTTTGTGAACAACAAATGGGTCACAGAGGGAATTAAAGATGAAATTATACAGTATCTACAATTAAACTATAATGCTAATACGACATACCAGAACTTTGGGACGCAATGAAAGCAGTCCTACAAGGGAAATTTATAGTGATGAATTCTCACATCAGGACAACAAAACAAGTTCAAACAAACAACTTAATGTGAATCTCAAAGTTCTAGAAAAAGAAGGACAAATCAAAGCCAAAGCTTGTACAAGGAAGGAAATTATGAAGACCAAGACAATGCAATTGGCACTAAGAAAACAATACAAAGAATCAATTAATTAAACAGTTCATTCTTTGAAACATTAAATAAAATTGATAAACTCAGCCAACCTCATCAAAAACATGAAAGACTCAAATTCAAGCAATTAGAAATGAAAAATGGGAAATCACAACAGATCATACAGGAATCCATAAGATTATCAACACCTACTTTGAGAACCTGTACCCTAAAGAAGATGTAAAACACAGAAGAAATAGATTCTGGACACATAAAAACTGCCAAAACAGAATTAAGAAGATGCAAAATTCTAAATAACCTGGTATCAGTCAATAAAATTGAAAAGTTAATTAAAAATTTAGCAACAAAGAAGAATCCCATGTCCTGACAGATTCACTATAGAATTCTACAAGAAATTTAGAGAACTCATGCCACTAACCCTGACACTCTAAGGAAAGTGAAAGGGAAACAATACTTCCAAAATCACTTCTGGAAGCAAGTATTATTCTGATACAAAAACAGGATAAGAAAACAAACTACAAAAGAAAACTACAGGCCAATCTCCCTAATGAACACAGTTGTGCAAATCCTCAGTAAGATACTGGCAAGCAGAATACAGCAAATCATCAAGAAGATTATATACCATAAACAAGTAAGACTCATCCAAGGGATTAGGGATGTTTCAACATGCACAAATCAGTAAATGTAATACACCATATTAACAGAGCCAAAGACAAAAAAGGAGATGATCATCATGATAGATGCAGCAAAAGCTCCAAAGTCCAACACCTATTCATGATAAAAAACCTACAGAAAATCAAAATAAATGTTCTTTACCTCCACCTAATCAAAGCCATCTACAACAAACCAACAACCAACATCACACTAAATGGTCAAAAACTGACCATTCACTCTAAAATCAGGAATGAGACAAGGGTATCCACTATCACCCCTCCTATTCAAATAAGGTTCTAGAAACACTAACCAGCGCAATTACACAAGAGAAAGAAATAAAAGGAATATACAAAAAAAAAAAAAAACCAGAGGAACTGGGATGGAGGAAAGGAAGAAAGGAGAAAAGAAGCAGCAAGGGAAAAGAAAAAATAAACATATATATAAAAAGTTAATTTTAATGAGCTAATAGAAATTAGTAGTATAAAGAAAGGTTGTGCTTATATTGTTTGATCAATGTTTCATGCTTGTATCCTGTATCTGAGCAACTACTTTCAAGATAACAATATGCAATGTATTAACCATTATGACTCTCCAGTTAAACTGTTTTGGAATTTTGTATCATTGTTTTTACTCTTTCAAATAAAAATTTTTTTAAAAATAACTAAAGAAATAAGGATAGGAAAGGAACAGGTAAAATTATTGTTATTTGCAAATGACATGATACTCTACATAAACACCCAAAAAACTCCAACAAAAGACTTCCAGATGTAATAACAAAATTCAGAACTATAGCTGCATAGAAAGTCAACACTCAAAAATCAATAGCATTTCTCTACACAAAGAACTCACTGACAGAAAAATTAGAGAAACCACACCCTTTGTAATAGCACCCCAAAAATGAAAGACTTAAGAATCAATGTAACAAAGTAAAAGATCTATACACTGACAATTACAGCACTCTGAAAAAGGAGATAGAAGAGGATATCAGAAATGTTAAGATATCTCTTGCTCACAGATAAGAAGAACAAACATACTGAAAATGGCCATACTCTCTAATTTGTTATACAGATTTAATGCAATCCCAATCCAAATACATTAGCATACCTCACAGAACTACAGAAAACATTCCTAAAATTCATTTGGAACCAGAAGAGATCTAGAACAACAACAGCAATTCTGGGCAACAAAGGAAAGGCAGGAGGCATTCCAATCCCTGAGCTGAAATTATATTACAAAGCTCCTCTGATAAAATCAACATGGTACTGACAAAAAACAGACCTGAGGACCACTGGAACAGATTAAAAGATGCAGACACAGCTACAAACACACTTAGCCACCTTATCTTTGACAAAGGGGCCAAACATGTTCACTGGAAGACAGCCTCTTTAATAAATGGTGCTGGAAAAAACTAGCTTTCCACATGCTGAGGAATAAAACTAGACCCATGTCTCTCACGACACACTAAAGTAAAAATAGATCAAAGATCTAAATATTAAAATAGAAACACTGAATCTAACATCTATAGGGAGTTAGGTAAATGAGTAGAAATCTTGAAGACATAGGTGTAGACAGAGAGTTCATGAATAAAATCCAAACTGCACAGAAAATACTTGAAAGAATCAACAACTGGGATCTCACCCTTTTAAAAAGCTTTTGCACAACAAAAGAAATCACCAATGGAGTGAAAAGACAACCCACCAAGTGGGAAAAAATTGTAGCCAGTTGTCCCTCAAAGGATTTATATCTAGAACATATAAACAATTGAAAAAAACAGACCTCCCAGATTCAAAAACCCAATCCAAAACTGGGCACCAGAGATGAATATGAACTTCTCAGATGAAAAAATACAAACAGTAAATAAATATAAGAAAAAAAATGTTCAACCTCACTGATCATTTGAGAGACGCCAGTTAAAACAATCCTGAGATTCCCTGTCACCCCAGGAAGAATGGCTATTACCAAGATTATCAACCACTAACAAATGCTGGACAGGCTGTGGGAAAAAGGAACCTCCTCCATGACTGGTGGGAGTATAGACTGGTGCAACCACTATGGAAATCAGTATGAAGATTCCTCACGAAGTAGGAATAGAGGTCTCATTCAACCCAGCTATTCCCCTTTTAGGTGTCTTCCCAGAATTAAAAACATCATACCACAGTGATATATGTACACTCTTATTTATTACAGCACAATTGGTAGTAGCTAAATCATGGAAGCAACCCAAATGTCCATCCACTGAGAAATGGATAAAAAAATTGTGGTACTTTTATATGATGAAGTCAGATGAAGAAATACAAACAGCAAATAAATACATGAAAAAATATTCAATATCACTGGTTATTCAAGAGATGCAAATTAAAACAACACTGAGAACCATGTTACCCCGGAAAGAATGGCCGTTATCAAGAAATCAACCAATAACAAATGCTGAAGGGGATGTGGGGAAAAAGGAACCCCCTTCTCCACTTTTGGTGGGAGTGTAGACTGGTGCAACCACTGTGGAAATTAGTGTGGAGATTCCTCAAAAAACTAGGATTGGAGGTTCCGTTTGACCCAGCTATTCCCCTTCTGTGTATCTTCCCAGAAGAATTAAAAACATCAGGGCCAGGGATATAGTTCAGCAGCACAAGCACCTGCCTGGTAAATGCAAGGTCCTGAGTTCAATTCCTGGTACAAAAAAAACGAATTAAAAACATAATAACACAATGATATATGTACACCCATGTTTATAGCAGAGTAATTGGTAATAACTAAATCTTGGAAACAATCAAAATGCCCATCAACCAAGGAATGGATAAAAAAGATGTGGTCTTTTTATACAATGGAGCACTGCACAGCCATAATGAAGGATAAACTGGAGACTTTTATAGGTAAATGGGTGCAACTCTAAACCATACTCGTAACTGAAAGAAACCAGCACTCATGTGTAAACATTCTATTATCTCCTTAGTGTGAGAAGCTGAAAGAGTAAATAAGACCCAAAGTGTACAATAGATATTGTAAAATGGGAAGAAGCTTCAAAAGGAAAGAGAAACTGGGATGAGAGAATGGAGAGAAGGAGGAAGGGAAAAGCAAAAAGAAATATCTATATATATGTATATATAAAAGATAGTTAACATAGTTAATACTACTAGTATGTTTTAGTTCATTGAAAAGAAAGGTTTGTGCTAATATTGTTTAGACACTTACATGCTGTCTTAGTTACTTTTCTCTCCTTGCTGAGACAAAATACCCAACACCCAAAATGAAGGAAGGAAAGGTTTATTTAGCTTACAGTTTGTGGAGGTTTCAGTCCATATTTGGCTGGTTCTGAGGCAGAGTAGCACACAGCAGAGGGCAAACGTTCATGGCAGCAAACAAAGAGCAAATGCGTGGAATTGCAGGCAAGCAGCCTCTTTCTCTCCTCTAACCTTGTAAACAGCCTGCCCCCACCCAGGGGGTGTGTAGCTCTCACACAGTCTCCATGCCCTCCTCTTCCACAGGCTCAGGATGTGTACAAAGTAAGCACCCTGGCTTCCCGCTGAATCACATAGTTAACCTTTTAAACTTCCCAAATTAACACAATAAACAACATCCCAGAAGGGTAAGGGTATGTCCTTTTCACCCCAAGATCTACAACTGCTGAGTTACTCAGCTAAACCTCCAGACTCCCCAAGTTGACACAATGTATCAACCATACCACATGCTAATATCTTATATTGAGTCACTAATTTAAACATAACAATATGCAATATATTAACTATTGTTACCCTCTCTTATCTTGGTTTGAAATTTTCTTTTATTTTTCTCTTTAAAATAAAGAACTGAAAAAAAAAAGGAAAGGTTTGTACTAATATCATTTGGACAATTTTTCATGCCTATTATCTTGTAATCTAAGTACTTTGAAGATAACAATATGCAAAGTATTAACTATTATTATTCTCCTATATTTTGTTTTAAAGTTTTGGGTTTTTTTCTCCATAAAATAAAATAAAAGAACCCCTTCTCCTCTGTTGGTGGGAGTGAAGACTGGTGCAACATTGTAGAAATCAGGGTAGACATCCCTCCACAAACTAAAACTAGAGATTCTGTTCAACCCAGGTATCCCCCTTCTTGGTATCTTCCCTAAAGAATTAAAAGCCTCATACCTCTGAGATATATTCACTCCCACGTTCATAGTGCACAGTTTGTAATAGCTACATCCTGAAAACTGCCCAAACTGTCAACCGATGATGGATAAAGTAAAAAAGGTTTCTGTATACAACGCAGTACTACTCTCTGCCATGAAGAAGGGTAAGCTCAAGACATTTCTAGCTAAATGGATACACCTTGAGACCATACCCTTAAGTAAAATAAATCAGACACACGTTTAAATACCACATTGTTTCTCTTCTATGAGGAACAGAAAGTATAAAAAAGGACCAAAATGTATAATAGATATTGGGAAATGGGTACAAAGATGTTCACATGAGGAGGAGGACAAGGGAGAGGGAGGAGCAAGTAAAGAGGGGACAAGAGAAAACAGAGAAGGAAAACATGCAACACAGCTTTTACAAACAAGCAAGGGGAAAGGGGCTGAAAGCAGGCGAAGGCAATGGGGAAAAAGCAGCAGCACGAGGCTGAATGCTATCATTATGTATATCTAAAATGTACTAATAAAATTTTTTAGTTCTAAAAAATATTTTTAAATGTTCTTTGTATGTAAAAATAAAAAATTCTGCGTAGTTTAGAATACAGTGAGCATGGTATTTTTATTCAATCATTACTGTTGCTACCATATTAGCTGAGAAAATAAAATCCTACATTTCACAACAAGACTGATGAAGTCCCTCCTTACTAAGCCTGGTCTTCTCCAAGATGCCCTTCCCCTGGGGTCCTGCCCAGAAGACAGACACAGTGACACAGAGACAAAAGAAAAAAATCTGTGAGGAAACCTAATCTACCAAAACTGTTGTACAGATTCGATGCAATTCCCATTAAATTACCATTAACATACCTCACAGATCTACAGAAAACATTCCTAAAATTCGTCTGGAACCAGAGGAGACCCAGAATAGCAAAACCAATCCTGGGCCACAAAGACAAGTAAGGCAGAATCACAATCCCCAACCTGAAATTATACTACAAAGCTACTGTAATAAAATCAACCTGGTACTGGATAAAAAACAGACCTGAAGATCAATGGAACAGACTGGAAGACACAGACACAACCACAAACACACTCAGCCACCTAATGTTTGACAGAGGGAACAAACAACTTCAATGGCAGAAAGATAGCCTCCTTAATAAATGGTGCTGAAAAAACTGGCTTGCCACTTGCTGAAGACTAAAAATAGACCCAAGTCTATTACCATGCACCAAACTCAAGTAAAAATGGATCACAGATCTCAATATTAAAACAGAAACACTAAATCTATTGGAAGATAAAGTAGGTTAAAATCTTGAAACATAGGGGTAGACAGAGAATTCATGAACAAAAACCAAACCCCACGGGAAATACTTCAAAGAATAACTGAGATGTCATCTTATTGAAAAGTTCTTGCACATCTAAAGAAATCACCAGAAGAGTAAAAAGAAAACCCACAAATTGGGAAAAATTGTAGCTGACTGGCCCTCAGACAAAGGACTTCTATCTGGCACATACAAAGAATTAAAAAACATCAGCCCTCCCAAATTCAAAGACCCAGTCCAGAAATGGGCATCTGAGATGGATACACACTTCTCAGATAAAGAAATACAAATGGCAAATAAATACACAAGAAAATGTTCAACATTATTAGTCATTCGAGAAATGCAGATTAAAACGACACAGAGATTTCATCTCACCCCAGTAAGAATGGCCAGCATTAAGAAATCAACCAATTACAAATGCTAGTAAGGCTGTGGAAAAATAGGAACTCTTCTCCACTGCTGGTGGGAATGCAGATTGGTGAAACCACTATGTAAATCAGCTTGGCGATTCCTCAGCAAGAGGTCCCACTCAACCCAGCTATTCCCCTTCTGGGTATTTTCCCAGAACTGAAAACATCATATATGTGTGCACCCATGTTTATAGCAGTGCAATTTGTAATAGCTAAATCATGGAAGCAACCCAAATGTCCATCCGCTGAGGAATGGATAAAAAAGTTGTGGTATTTTTATATAATGGAATATTACTCAGCTATAAAGAAAGATAAACTTGAGGCTTTTATAGGTAAATGGTCACAACGGGAGACTATACTCACAAGTGAAATAAATCAGACCTGCATGTGTAAACAACATATTGTCTGACTAGTTTTAAGAACCTGAAAAAGTGAATAAAATTAGGAGGTAAAGAGACATTATGAAACAAAAAGCAACTGCTCAAAAGTAAAGAACAACTGGGATGAGGGAAAACAGAAAACAAAGAAGGGGAAAACTATGTATATATGTATACACAGGATAGCTAACATGGTTGTACTACTGACTTCTATCACTTTACTGAAAGGATCAGTTAATGATTAATTATTTGCTCAATCTTAAGTGTCTGTATTTGTTTTCCTGAGTGCCCACTTGGAAGAAATCAATATGTAATACAACAACATTGTCAATTTCCTATCACCTTGTCTGAATTTCAGTATTGCTTGTATTGCTCTTGTGTTATTTTGTAAATGTATGTGTGTTTGTGAATATGTTTTCATTCTTTTATTTTTTAATTAAAAAAAAAGAAGGGTCCCCACAATATTTTAAGTTTCACCTCCAGGAGTGCAAATCAGGTTCACATTGTGAAGGTTAGAAAAATTCCCTCAAATGCAGCAGTGGGAAGGAAGCATTCTGGAATATGCCCATAGTTCTATTTTTCTTAAAAGGCCTTCCTAAAAAGGAAATTAACTTTGTCTGAACCTAGTCAATTGGGATTGTACATAGCCTACCTACTAAGACTTTTCCAATGCCTGACCAACCTAGGGTAAAGAAAATTCCCAACTCCCCATCTGTTCTAGGACCTAAGGGAAAAAACACCCAGTTCAGACTCTCACAACAGAGACTTAATGACAGGACTACAGAACTTTCCCTGGTCCCTCTCTCCTTACCACATTAATAATTCCTGTATCACAGTAAGGCTTACAAACTGAAGAACTACAATCTCAGACCCTATTTAAAGGCACTCTACAAACATCCACAGACAAGGGAGACAAAAACAAGGACACTAGGAAATTTTAGCTTCTGATACCACAGGTGCAGCAAGTGGAAACACAACCTACTCTTAGCCAGACAAACATAATACCTCACACTGTATCTGTCTATCAACAAAAAATTGTAAGGCATCATTAAAGTACACACACACACACACACACACACACACACACACACACACACAAAGGGAGAGAGGAAAGGAGAAAAGAAGGAAGCCTGCCTTCCTCAAAAACAGACTCAGATATAGCAGAGATTTTAGAACTATTACCCGAAATTTTAAATAACAATGCCAAATACATGAAAGGGTCCTGGTGGAAAAAGTGAGCAAGAAGGAAAAGTGGAGGTGTAATATTCATAAAAAAATAGAAACTACAAAGATGAAGAGAAAATGCTACAAACCAGCAATATTAGAACAGTAAAAACATGTCTCCAGTAATAGACAAGGAAAGAGGAACTTCAGAGAACACCAAGCAGGAGAAACCCTAAAATACTTAGACAATGGTATATGAAAATAAAACTGCCAAAAATTCGATTCAGAGAAAACCTTGAAATAAGCAAGAGAAAAACACTCTCTCCACATAGGAAAAATGGTAATTACTTCATGCTTTCTCTTCTGAAATTATGCCACCAAAAAAAGAAATTGAAAAGCAGTGTGGGGTTGTAGCTTAGTGTTCCTGGAGCTCAACCCACAGTACTGCAAAATAAGTAAATATTTAAAGAATGAAGAAATAATCTAAGCTTCTACCTTAGGAAAGTAGAAAAACTACATGCAAAGAAAAGGGAAAAAAAGCTATAAACCATTATTTCCCATGAACACAGATGCAAAGGCTCTCAAAAATATTGGCAAGCAAATTATGTATCACAACCAAGTAAGATTTAATACAAGTATAGAAACAGGTTCAACATAGGGGAAAATTGATCACTATAATCCAAGAAACTGGAAAAATTTATGGTCACATCAATAGATTCATAGAAAGTATCTGGTAAAATTCAATACCCATTCATGAATAAAAAGTAGGAAACTAGCAATAGAGGAAAACTTCTTTAACTTAATAAGGAATATCTATGAAACAACTATAGCAAACATCACACCTAAGATCAGGAACAAAGTAAGGATCTCCCGATTCTTATTCCCACTCGTAGTCAATATCATCCCAGTCAACAGACACCCCAGTCAATGCAGTAAAACAAAGAAACACATAATGAAAGACATACACTGAGAAGGAAAAAACTGCCTACAGCTTTATTAAAACACCTTGCAGATGATACAGTCACCTGAGCAGAAAATCCCACAGAGAAAAGACTAACCAATTCCGGAACTAAGAAGCAATTGCAACAGTGTTGCGGGATTCATGGAAGTAGGCACAGAAATCACGCTTTCTATTCCAATTGTTCTATAAACTTAAAACTACTCTAATTTGGGGAGGAGGGGAACCGGAAATCGAACTCGGGACCTTGAGCTTGCCAGGCAGGCACTTGTGCCACTGAGCTATATCCCTGGCCACAAATCTACTCTAAGAAATAAAATCTACTTTAAAAAAAATTTCAACTAGACAATTCACACACTAATACATTAATTCAGTATAGATGCTCAAGAAAAAGAAATGTGTGGCTTTTCTTCCTTCCTTTTTTCCCTATGGTGCTGTAGGGGTGGCTGGGGCTTGAGTACAATTCCTATAATTTCTCAAGCATCTATGAGTCCAACAAGATATATACGACATAGCATGTAAAGACTCCAGACTTCAAGAAACTATACACACCCATACCCTGCTTTTTAATCTTTGCCAATATCCAACTTTCTGAAACTGCAAAATACTTCTTACAATTTGGAGCAACTTCATTTTGCAGATGATATCAGTATACCAACTTAAAGTCTAAAACAAGGAAGTAAAACTGCAAAGAAACAAGAGCTTCATTCAAGCCTAGATGATTAGCTATCCCCATGTCTCTCCTAAAAAAAACAACCAGCTTTCCCAGCAATCATTAAACATCAAGTTATTTTTTCTGATGAAGACAGGTAACTTGGACTTTAAGAATACATAGTAAAGCCTGTAATCCCAGCATTCACGAGGCTGTGGCAGGAGGATTGCTGCAAGGTTAAGGCCAGCCTGGGCAACAAAGTGAGTTCAAGGCCAGCCTGCACTGCAGAGTGAAACCCTGTCTCAAAAAGACCAAAAAAAAGTAAAAATATTCTATTCTTTTCATTAAAGAATAGGAAGTATGAATAGAAAATATGATCCAGAAGTATATCTTTTTACTATTATGATTATAGTTGTACATTTCATTTCTGCATTTTGTCCCCTTCATTTCAGGTACTGCTACAGGATTACTGCAAACTATATTCAAGCACATCTCCTAATGTCAGTCAAACACTATCGTTACGACATCTAATGAGTCTTCCAGTTGCCTATGCCCACTGTAAAAAGTCATTATACTTAATGCCCGAAGTACTACATCCAGAAGACTCTTAACTTCAAGTACTGAGTGACTACCAGCACTCTCTGGAATATAGTTTTGGCTTTTTATTGTACATAGTAAAATAAAAATCCTTTTGTTTTCTCTCACTTAAATCTTTGACTTTGCTCCTTTAAAGGATGACTGAAGGTCTGTCATGGCAGTAGTACTCTCCCTTACCACAATAAGCAACACACAGCTTTAAAAAAATCAATAGCATGTGTTAGTTGTATTTGTTGAGCTAATATCAAGTAATCATGGTGGATGACATGATGCTTCTAGGTCCAAAACAAAGACTAGTTTACTATTCACAACAATGACACTAGACAAAATATCATGCAATAGCTCCCCAAGCTCTAATTCCTAAGGGTCACTGGAAGGAGAGCCAAGTGACAGCTACACACACAACGGATTTCATTCTAGGACAAAAAACCCAAGCTTAAGAAATTCCAATTTAATGGAACGAAGCAAATATGCCCAACCTTCACTCTAGAGGAATTACCTAATTATGCTGGACAGCAAAGAAAGCCAGCCTGTATTCCAACAGGGATGCTCCTTTCTCAACTGCTTATACAGACTGTCTTGAAAAAAATAGCCTCTAACAAAAGCTGTCAATGCTTCTGCTAAGCAGATATGCAGAAACACAGGAAACCCATATGACTCAAGAGAAATGTCTATTTCTTCAATATCTATTTCCTTTCCATAAAAGGCTAAAAGATTTTTAAGAGACTCAGGATAAAGTTGATGTAACAGGTGAGTAACTGATGTTTCAGGAGGGAAACACACAACAAAATGGAACACCTTCTTCTCTCAAAAATCTGTATAAATCAAACCACTTTAATCTGTATAAGTTAACATTTCTTATAATGTGGTTATTAATCAAATACTGCAAAGTAAATATACATTTTAATCTTATTTTTATACTTATGGAATAGTATCATGAATAAATTCTATCACTAACTTTCTAGTCCAGGTAATGTTCGTAAAATAAAACTGGGCTGGGGAAATAGCTCCGCGACATAGCACCTGCCTGGCAAGTGTAAGGTTGTGAGTTCAATTCCCGGTATCCCCCAGGCCAAAAAAAAAAATAAAACAAGTTAGTTCTTCTGAACCTTACCAATTATAGCTGTTAATAACTTTCATAAGTGAAACCCTATAAAATAAAATATAACCCATCATTTTAGGATGGATTTTAAACTAGAATTCTCTTATGATCTGAATATGAAGTATCACTCCAAGATCCGTGTATTGAAGGTTGATCCCCAAGGCCACAATATTCAGAGAAGATTAGCTCGTGAAAGCTCTCATCTCATCACCAGGATTAACCCACGGATGGGCTCGCAGATGAAAGCGGTGCCAGCAGGGACCGCCCAGGCAGAAGATCACTGAGGTTACGCACTGGGGATTCTATCTTGTTCAAGTCCCCTTTCTCTTTGCTTCCTGGATGCCATGATATAAGCAGCTTTACACCATGACATCTCTACCTTGCCAGAGGCCTAAAAGAAATGGAGATGGTTGATTAGGGTCTGCCACCCAGAAACCATGAGCCAAAATACCCTTCTCCTGCTTTGTCTGTCTCGGGTATCTGCCACAGCAACAGAGGCTAACAAATTCTAAGTCATTTATCTAAAGTGTATGTGATGACGGGGACCTTAGTTAAATTTTATAAAATTCAAATTAATCTCAAAATGTTTTGAGGCTGTTACAAAATACAAGGTAATTTGTTCTATTTTTCTATCTGTATATTCTTTTTTTTTTTTTTGCGGTACTGGGGATCGAACTCAGGACCCTGCGCTTGCTAGGCAGGCGCTTATTCCACTAAGCTATATCCCTAGCCCCTATCTGTATATTCAATATCAGCATATATTTGAAAAGTAAAATATCTTAAACCATTTAAATTGTGGCCTATTTTAACTTAAAAACAATTTAAATTAACCTAAATAAATTAATTAAAATAAATTAAACTTTAAATAAACTTAAAGTAAACCTGAGTTTTGTAAACTGCATTAAATTGAAGAGTTTAACTTTACCTCAACCCTTAAAGTAGTGATTTCAGGATAAAAATGTCAGGTGATGAGTAAAATGAATATTACACTACATGTTTCTAAGCAGCTGTATGATTAAAAGCTTATCACCTCACCCCTCTAGACCTACACTTTTCTATTTACAAGAAAGGCATTAATGGCCCATTTCACATAAAAATGTTACAAGAAGTCTATTTTCTTATCTTTTCAGAAAATTCACTTCTTATTTTCTTGCCCTGCCAATCTTGGGGAATCCACAAATACAAGGTGCTTAACGAACTCCAAGTCGCCTGATGAAGTTGAGACTAAGTAGTAATACTGCTATAAAATAGCTCCTTTAGAAAATACCAAAATCAAAAACGAAGTTCAAGGAGCTCAATTACCTGCTTGAAAATTTAGAAATATATACATGTGTATGTGAAATTCTAATACATTTTAGGAAATACGTATTTGCCCTAAATACTTACTCCAAGGTCTTTGGCCAATAAAAATCTATTATTTCGACATGTTAGTTGTCCATATCTTTCCTACTATATTGGCTTTCAGTTATGATGTCTCTGAAGTTGCATTCAAAAGTTATGCCAAATAACTTAAGTTATTAATATAACATTCACCAAAGAAATAGCTCTAATCCTGAAGAAATCATAACTTGTGAGCATAACAATATCTTGATTTTTGGGTTATAACTGTCCAATGAAAAAGTATATGCTTTATCAAAAATGCATGGAACTAGAAATGTTTCAGAAATCAGATATTTTCAAATTTTGGACTACATACATATACATAATGAGATATCTTGGATATAGGACCCACGTCTAAACATAAAACTTATTGACAAATGTTTCATCTATACCTTGTGCACATAGCCTAAAGGTAATTTTATACAACATTTTTATGTGCCTATATTCTGATTATGACCTGCCCCATGAAGCTAGGCATATAATTTTCTGCTGGTGGTGTCATATGATGTTCAGATTTTGAAGCATTTTTGATTTTGGACTTTACAATTAGGAAAGCTCACCCTATGTTCTGTCTCAGAAACTCCTCTTAATGCTCTGACTCTGGCTAAAATAGAGAAATTTAAAAGAAACTGCATACTTGAGAACACACTATAACAAACTATTGGATCCATACATACTATGAAACTAATAGAATTCATCTATAAAGTTTCAGAAACAAGAACGCAGTTTAATGTACAGCCTTTGAGTCAGAACAAGATTGTTGGGGACCACAAATTATAAATTGAGTCTAGGAGATGTCCAGAGCTTGTTCTTGTCCTGCCCTTGAGCCAGACTGGAACATGGAAACCCCTTACTTTTTTCTGATCACAGCTGGAAGCCCTAGGGCTAGTGACTGCTGTCGCACTCACCAAGCAAGACAGAGCAAGATATCACCTGCTGGAAGTGATAAGGCAAAATCTGGGAAAACCACGCTTTCCTTATTGCACCACCTTCGTCCCCACCCCTGCCCTTGCAAGAATGCTTCGTTCTTCGTACTAGCCCACTGCAGTCTCCATTACTGTTCCCGAAAACACTCACTACCCTTACCCACTGTCTTCGACACGGGTGCAATCAACTGGTCATCCCGGATAGGTGCCTGCACCATTTCATCTCTTGCTCTCTCTTCCCACATGTGCCATTAACATTTGGCAAGAGATTGGGGCCTCGCTGCAGAGGTCCCTGATAACTGGGGACATGGATAGGGTTTCTAATACAAGATATACTTTCAATACCTGCAGCAAATAATGAACCAACTCCTTGTAAATATTCAAATATTTTAAGTTACCTTTGCTTTTTGAAACAGGGTCCCACTAACAGTTCTGGCTGACCTTTAACTATATAACCCACAGCAATCCTCCTGGCTTCTGCCTCCCTAGTTTTGAGGAAGGCAGATCACTAATTTCCCCACCACACAACAGTATCCATTCCTTTTCATACCAAATACTCATCTAAGAAATCTTAATGCCTAATCTGTGCCCTCTTTAAGTAAAATTTTACAATATAGGAATTCTTGCAAGTTGATTTTATGAACATGTAACTTTGGGAGGTACCTATGTGAGGTTTAACTATATAAACCTACCTGTATATTTCTCATCTACCATTATAGAAAGTGACTTTGGAAAAATCAAGAAACACCACAAATTCAAATATACCCCCCTTTCTAAGTTTTGCATCACTTCTTTTTCTATATACAAAATGACTATAACTCACAGGTCATTTTCTTAATCACATATCTGTTCATTTTTTTCTGGTTACTTTTTAGTGACACTTTTAAAAAGAAATGCAACTGTAGCCCAGTTAAGTCCATGTCATCTTTTTTTAACAATAAAAAATTACTTTTTAAATAAGGAGTACAGAATCGTGTTTTATTAATGTATGACAACAGCAGCTTTATAATCACCAAAACTTTAAAAAGCCCAAATAACCATCCATCAGTGAATAGGCAAACTGTGTGATAGGTCATACAGTGGAACACTACCCCTCAGTAGGAACAGAACTACTGCAGACAAACACAGGAACATGCACGAACCTCAACTGCAAGAGACACCTAATTATAATAGAGACCAAAGGAAGGGAATAGGAAGCAGAGACAGACCTCTCTCCAACAGGCCAGGAACCAAGAGACGGAGGGCGAGGCAGGGAGGGGGTTGGAGGGTGCAAAAAGGAACTAAGATGTGTTAAGTGCGTGTACCAACTCCGCACGAGAAGCATGCACATGTGTACCTCAGACGTGTGCTAATGGAACAAAAGAGACGGACTTTGAAGCTCTACACTACATGATTCCGTGTTAATGACACACTGGACAAACTGCAGGAACAGAAAACAGACCAGTGAGTCGCTGCCAGGGACTGGGATGGGGAGAGACATTAACTACAAAGAGACAACATGAAGGAATCTCGACGGTTATGGAACTGTTTTAACTATGGTGATGAATATTTGTCAAAACTCATAGATTCAACACTAAAAATAAGTTAAAATGTTCATGTATGAATAAAATGTGGACAAGAATACCTTTAAAAGCTAGGATAGGGCTGGGGATATAGCTCAGTGGAATAAGCGCCTGCCTAGCAAGCGCAGGGTCCTGAGTTCAATCCCCAGTACCGCAAAAAAAAAAAAAAAAAAAAAAAAAAAGATTTAAAGCTAGGATACTTTATTTTTCACACAGTCTACCACATTCAGCTACATCTACTTTTATTCAGTTTGTCATTTTGAAGTATAAAATTATCAGAAATGAAGTAAAATATTTTTTCACCTTACACAGTACAGATTATACACAGCAAATAATCAAAAATATTTCTTAATACACAATTCAAAGAAATTTAGACTGGTATCACATTTTACTTCACTGGTACCTATAGATACAGCTTTAAACACAATTATTTACTTCTCAAAATGTAAACAGAGAAATACTATCCATAAAATGTACCAACCTGAAATTGTTCAGTCAATCCATAAAGGCAATAAAGCACTTTATGTTGAATGAAAACACCATCAGAATCATTGATATCCTCTTACCAAAGCAGCAACCTGGAACAAAAAAAAAATGAATATCAACCCTAATCAAATTTTAATTATCATTAATATATTGTTAAAACCTTTTATTTTCCTTTATATATCATCATAACTATAAATTCACTTGTACATTCACCCATTCTGCAAGCAGTGCTTTTGAAATGTCAGCAAGGAATAGGTTTTCATTTTGCATATGAAAAACTTTTTTGGGGATTTTCGTTTTTTCTCCTTTCCAACGTTTAGTAGTTTTGAGCATTTTTTTTTCCATTACACCCAAACCTGGTGTCTTAATTTGTTTCACAGTTCTCTCAAAGTCTGCATCCTTAGAATTTGCTTTGTTATCACAAATCTCATTTTCTCTACCGTATAACATGTAGGGCAATCAACAATGTCTTTTTCCTTTAGACTACAGCTTGGTGTCTACACCCCCACATGCCAACAGCTCTACAACCTAGCAAAGTTCACTATCTTCTACACAAACTTCCATTCACGCCAATTCAGTCTACTTGCTTCCACAGAACAAGTTTATGAGTCTCAGCAGTCACCCTACCTATACCACTTATTCCTTTTTTGGAGCAGAGACATTTTCTCCCTTATCCTCTTTGTCAATGAAAGCACATCTGTCAACTGTCTCAAAAGCCAGCCCCCTCTGAAATTCTGTCTGAAAACTGATGGGATTATCCTGTACTCCACCCATCTCTAGTAGAACATTGTTCTAAATTATGTAAGTACCATTTCATGTTGTAAAGGAGGGATTCTATCTCCTCCTTTCTTCCTTCCTCCCCTCTACCTATACCATATTTGACACAGTAGGAATTAATATGATGAGCCAACAAGTAAACAGTCTTAATAAAGATTTATACATCAACTGTTCACTGCAGATACACTGCTCTGCAAGTCACTTGGATATAAAACCCCGAGAATTATATAAATACAGTACTTTCTAAGCAAATGTCTTTCTGTTGTTTACTTTACTAACACGTTACATGAGATTATTTTCAGATTGACATTACTAGTTGTGAGCATTTTTTTTCCATTGATACAAAAACCTACTGAAACCTGTTTTAGACAATTAGAACACAGAAACACTTCCACCAATTAAAACTAACCTACCACACAGGTAATCTTACTATTTCCATTTTAAATTCCAAGAGTCAGAAGTCTTTTCTAGGCTGGGGATGTAGCTCAGTAGTACAGTGTTTGCTAGCATATGTGTAGCCTTGGGTTCAGGCCCAGCCTGTGTAACTGAGCTACTTTCAAAAAGAGACCTTGTCTAAAAGTAAAAAGGGCTGGGAGTACCTCAGTGTGAAGGCCCTAGGTTCAGTTCCCAGTACCCTTCCAAAATAATCAGTAAGTTACTTTAAACACAAAATCATAAGTGCTCTTGTATGGTGGTTTATTATTTTATTATTACATTATCTCATCTGATTGATCTAGTCAAAGAGGACAAACAACTCCCAAACCTGTAAACATGTAACTCCTAAATAGCCATGAAATCTGAAATCAGCCAAGCTTCATTGTAATTCATTGTCATTTCCCCTGAAAGTTTCTGTCACCCTCCCACAATAATCTAGTATTGTAGGATAACCAGTACCAGGTTTACCTTTACATGGTAAACAGCTACAAAACTAGACAAAATATATAATGTAACAGTTTCCAGACACTGAACAAAAATTAATGTAGTGCTATGTTCCTTAAAACAAACCAGCTAAATCCCATGAACACTATGGCTTTCTGCCAGAAGGTATGCTGATACCACTGCAGGCAGAAAGATCACAAAGTTTTACTACCTTGAAGAGACAAGGTGAAAAGGAATTTCATTACAGTGGAGATGGTAGGAATCACTAACAGATCAGAAGGGAAACAGTTATGCACAAAAAAGCTCCAGACATTTACACATCTACACTTAAGGCAACATACCATGACACCAGGCAAAATACAACTGTCAGAAGCTTAAAAATGAACAACTCAGTACTACAGTGAGCTGAGAGACATGAGAACTCTAACCAGCTGAGGTAGAGAGACTTCATGTACACAGCAGTAAAGAGCAGTAAAGAGCTGGGCATGGTGGCGCCTATCTGTAATCCCAGCACTTGGGAGGCTGAGGCAGGAGGATTGTTGCCAGTCTGGGACCAGCCTGGGCTACAAAGTGCGCTCAAGGCCAGCCTGAACTACACAGACTCTGTCTCAAATACACACACACACACACACACACACACACACACACACACAAGCAGTAAAGAGTCCTCCATAGGGCTAAATTAGTCCTAAAGACCATTCTATATTAAACTCAACAGAATTGGAAACAAGTCTTGTACACTAATCTAACCCTCACTAAACACCTATAATAACCAACCAAAATGGAAAACCTCCTAATTTAAGGGGCATCTACCAAAATATTCAGAAGGGTTTTGCTTCAGTAGTGAGGCAACTCTTAAATAGCCCCACTTGGAGCTGGGGATATAGCTCAGTGGAGGAAGTGCCTGGGAAGTACAAGGTCCTAAGTTTGATCTCCGGTACTGCAAAAAAAAAAAAAAAAAAAAAAAAAAAAAAAAAAAAAAAAAAAAAAAAAAAAAAAAAACCCACTTAACAATAATTAAAAGCAGCACCTGAAAGAAAATATTTTTAAACATTTTTCCAAGTAACTTAAATACATCCAGAAAAATTCTCAAGAGTACTTTCAAAAATGTAAAACTATACTGAACCTAGCAAAGTAAAATTTACAATGTCTTCTCTTACATGTCTGATAAACACAAACAGGTTACCAAGCAATTTTTTTCAAATTGTTTTTTAAGGTTGGAGAACCATAAGGAGGGAAACATCAGTCAAAACCAACCAGAATTAACAGTTGATCACATCAGAAGGCTGGAACATTAAAACATACTACACATGTAGCCAGAGGAAAGATAAAATACATGAAGATATGGGGGATGGGACATAAACTGAAATTAAGCTACAATACTGGAGATGCTACACTTGATAATTTGGTGAATTAGAAAGTTTTCTACCCTGTCTCATGGATTCAAGACCTGTGTGAGCTCTGAGTTAATACCATTCCCTCAGTTCCTTTTGAATGTTCTTCCCCAGCGTCAAGTAATTTCCTCACAGACATGTACTGACCAGCTCTCAGCTAAATCCTCCAAAGAGACTTCTGCAGACCTGCAGTTCTCTCCCTGTGGCTGTCTCCTTTCTGGTGCTCGATCTGTCAATCTGAGTTGTCTTCAATTCCCAGTACTTCAGTTCCATCTCTGTAGCTCAGGAGGGTTTCTGAACTCTTCCTAAAACCTGCTGCCTGGATCCATGCCTTAAAATTGTCCTCAGGCAATAGTTATAGGGGTTGTAAGCCTGCCTTGTTTATTTCCTGTCTCTCAGGGATCAGTAGTTTTTGCTGCTTACTAGCAAGTATCTTGAGAACTGCTGTTTCATTCTTTCATACAGGTTTTTAGTTGTTTTAGGCGGAACAGTACCAATCCTTGTTAAGGCTATCTTGACTGAAAACACTATTTTATTTTGCATAAAAGGTGGGCTCTAAGCTAAATTAACTTTGTGACGCATTAAATGCTGAAATTTTCTAGAAGTTGTATATATTCAATTAATACCACTCTTATTAGTAAACTATTCTGATGCAGATATTGGATTCAAGTGAGAAAAAATGGGATTCATATGAAAATAGAAAATATTACCATATTAAAAACTAAAAGTAGCCAGGCATCCCCAAAGCTGTAATCCCAGCACTTAAAAGGCTAAGGCAGGAGGACTGCTACAAGGCCAGCCTGCACTACAAAGTGAGTTTGAGGCCAGCCTGAACTGCATAGTGAAACCCTGTCTCAAAAAGAAAATAAATAAATAAATAAAGTATGTAATACATTTGTAATATTATAAGCAGGTGAGTTAGGTAAAAACATTATAGGCAGTCAGATGGGGCAGGGCTGTTGAGCCAGTCCATGCAAAGATGAAAAGTCATTACCACTGTGGCCAGAGGCACATTTTTTGGAGATGTACCTGTTGGAGGCCAGACCTCAAGATAAGGATGGAATGACCAAGCCTGAGATAAAAGTCTTAACAGGCATCAGGCACCTCCATGGGTGACCAAGACCCTCAGACTCATCCCTTCCTGAAGTTATTTGTTCTGTCCCGTGTTGTACCCACGTGGCTGTGCTCAATAAAACTTCTCCAGAGAAGTGGGGCCCCTGGCATCCACTCAGGACCACCCCTGCCTCTCAAGACCTGTATCTCGCCCCCTCAATAAATATTTCCTACTCTTTTGATGGAGACCTCTACGAAACAGACCTGAACAGGACTTAATCAATTGGCTTTTCATGTTCACCTGTGAATATGTCCAAGGCCTAGGCTCCTTATCTGGAAATGGTGGACTCATAGTAAGTGAACCTCTGTAAGTCACTGATCCCCACTAAAACCTGTACTGGTGGATAAAGCCAGAAAACTTCAAAGGACAAGATCACAGCCAAGGACACCTGGATCGGATCCCAACTAGATAAAGACTACAGCCTCAGTTATCTCATTCTTCAGTGGATTAACTTAATACCTTACTTACAGAAGTCTATGTAGTTCTGCTCTTCTTGAGTTCTCCCCTCCCTTCTTATGATAACCAAATAAATATGGGCGACCCAGAGGTCTTGGTCTTAGCCCACTGAGAACTAAGCATTATGTGAGAGGGTTTTGATCCTCCTGGAACCCTGAAATCATTCCATTGCCTCTTTTTATCTAGCCTTCACCATACATTCATTCAGGAGATTGTGGACCTGATCTGTCCATGATAACTAAAGGGTATTATTAACCCCATACTCTTTCCTTTTTCTTTGTTTTCACTATGTAGTGCAGGCTGGCCTTGAACTCATGGTGATACTGCTGGCTCAGCCTCCTGAGTGTCAGGATTACAGCTGTGTGGCACCATGCCCAGCAATATTTCCTACTCTTAACTTCTGCTGATCTTTAAAATTCATTCTTTGATTTTAGAGACCTCGAACTGAGCATATTGGATATCTAGCACACTGAGTTATAATATTTCCCTTATATCATATTTAGAGGTCTTGATATCATTTCCCATGTCAATAACACATATAGAAAAAAAGATTAATCATGAATGTGAAATAAGCAGGTTCAAAGAATGATCAATACTCAGCAATGAGCAATAATAATATACCAACATAAGGAAAAACTCATTTGAGAAACAATATAAACTGAAGATTTCTCTTAAAAAAAATGTACTGGGATCAAAGATGCAGAGTATGCTCTCATATCTGCTCCAATCAATATATGAAGGAAATTATTCATTTGTGAAGAAATGCTACATTTATCACTAGCAGCAGTGGAATTCAGGCCTATCATTACAAGACTTGCCTATAGACCAGTCAAAGATAAATATACTGCAGAGACAGAAGCAAAACAAGCAGGACTGGTCAAGGGAAACGTAATAGCACATAAGAAACAGCTTAAATTCTCTCCGATAGGTAAAGTCTAAGGAAAGAAAACTCCTCTAGAATACTTTTATGTAAAGTGTAAAGGAAGAAGGTTAAGAATCATGGGTTTTATTTTTAGTCTGTAGTGTTAAGCAGTCAGTCATTTTTATTCACATTGTTAGAAAGAAAGACTATGAGCTAAACTGAACATATCCTGGGTGCGAAAAAGAAAAACAGCAAGTGGCCCACTAATTCTCATCTTCAAAGAAATAATACATCATATTCTAAAAAAGCAAACTACACACAAATCACATGCAAAATAAAAACCTAAATTTGGGGGAAAATTACATATTTAACAGTTGACAAACAGAAACTGGGGTAAACTGGTCACTTGTAAGAAAAGTAGTAATGTATTTGTAAGAAAAGATTATTTACCCATAAGCCTGTAAAGGATGCAAACATGTTTAAATAAAAAGCTAAATTCAAGCCAGGCACTACTGAGTCTCACATCAATAGTCCTAAAGCTATTCCAGGCAACACAAAACCCAGACTTCAAACCGGGAGGCATTATGATGCAGATGAGACTACGGGACTGAAGTAGGGTAGGGCAAAGGTGGGGACAGACTAAGCAGGCTGCTGACAATGAAAACTGACACTACCAGAAATCGGCCAATCTGAACACAGAATGGGATTTGCCTCTTAGGGCTTAGATTTTTAAAAAACACTGTAGTAGTGTCTCAGTGTCTTCCAGCTAAGGACCAAAGAGAGAATACTCAGCCAAGTGTGGCACTCAGGAGGCTGAGGCAGAAGGATCACCTCAAATTCTAGGCCAGCCTGCACCACCACATAGTGAGTTCACGGCCAGCCTGAATTACAAAGTGAGACCTGGTCTCAAAAGAGAGAGAAAGCAGGGGAAGGGAAGAGGGGGGAAGGAAAGAGGGATGGAGGGCTATAAAGGGGAAGAGGGAGAGAGGGAGAATGTAAAGAGCACACAAGCCTACAGCGAAACTAAGCCTCAAAGGAGGGAAGGGTACTGATAATGGTGTATCTTTTTCTTCTTTCCCAGTAGCGCTATAGTGGCTGGTATACGGAGGCAAGTTGCACTCTTTCTACATTGGCAAAGAGAAATAGGTAAGCCAGGTAACACTAATTTTAAAAAAAAGTATTTTGCGTTAATAAAAACTAAAGCGATTAAAGTAGATTTTAGGAATAAATGAAAAAAGTCTGTCCTAACATATGAATTCATCATAAAATTGTCAAATTCCTATTTATTGGTAATTGTTCCCTATAATTAACCTGCCATTAAAATAAAAAACCTGCCATTAAAATAAAAAAACTTAATACTTTTCCTCTTTTTATATGCTGACATAGTCAATATAAACCAATTCTAAACCAATTTTATCCTAATAAATTTTGTCTAGTTTGTTACCAATTCATAGTCCACTTAAATGTTCACTCATATTGCCCTACATAAATCTGCCTTAATTTATAAATTCTATTTGACATTGGAAAATCAACTCCTACTTTTCTTCATTCTCTTTGTCAAGCTCTAGGTGCCAAAAATCACTGAAACAACAGAAGTGACTTCTGTCATCCTTAATTCATAAATCTGTTCAAATAAATTTGCTTTTAGAATCAGTACTCAGCTAAATCCTTGAAAAGGACTTCTGTAGACCTGCAGAACTCAATATACCATCTCTAAAATAAAAAATAAGAATTCTGAAAGCTAGAAGACAAAATTTTACCAATTATCTATTATTGCCAAGATCTTTTTATAGTCTTTTCAGTTAATCTGAAATCAGAAGGCAAAATACCAAAATTTCCAACAGTTATAATAATAGCACCAGTCCTTCAAAATTCCCATGGGACATAACGTAAATTTCTAAATCTTTTCTCAACCTGCCACACAGTGTAACTGGCTGCGTTCCCGTCCTATCTCCACAACTGTGCAGACCGCGAGGGCGGAGCCCATGTTTATCTTTCATCCCTCAGTGGTCTGTAGCGCATTACCTCAGCATGCACTGTATTTGGGGTTCTCTACTCACCAGAACCCTTTCTACCCATCTCACAAGGGTACTACAAAGTCCAATAGCACAGTATCTGTGAGAGACTTCATGATTTCTATGATTACCTAAATCTTAGCTGGTAAGTAGTGGCACACTCTAGGGCAGGGAACTAAACAGTGACTCTTAAGCATGATAGCGGTGCCACAGCCTGCTTTCCTCTGTCCCGTCTAGGTTCCAGTGCTCACTGAGGTACGGTGGATGCTGTTACCAACTCCCTGCCCCACACTATCATAGCACCCGCCCAGACCCCAAACATCGCCTGCAGTTTCCACAGTTCGCAGGACCAACTTCATTCCAGGTTCTAGTTTAGATTCATAACAATTGTCACTTTTATTTTCCTACAATTTTCAAGCCAGCTCATCTATTACCAGATAAGACACAGGGGTATATTCAATAGGTTCCAGTTTTATAACCTAACAGTACCAGCATCTCTGGGATACTGACATTGCCTTTCTAAAAGCCCAATATAAAAGTGCAATAACTCCCTCAGCTGCACTAATTTAAGTAGGGTACTGGGGATTCGAGATCTGGATCACAGTACCTTTCAGGAGCACATTCTTGAACTAAAGAAAACATTCTGAAATAAAAATGAAAACGCTTAGTTTCTACTCTCACCTCTAAGTAAGAACTCAGAGCATGATCTTACAAACGACATCATGAAGACAAAAATGTATGTATGTATATAGGAATATATATGAATATACATATGTGCAGGAGGGCTAACATGGTTCTACTATTGTATTATATCACTTAATGCTAAGCAATAATCGATGACAGGATATTAGATTAATAGTGTATATCTGTATGTGTTAGCCTGAACACACACTTCGAAGATATCAATATGTAAAGCAGCAACAA
>PVLD010012321.1:0-60957 GCA_004027595.1 Dinomys branickii | reverse complement strand
AGTGATGTTACTCCTGGCCTTTTTACTAATCAATTTGCCCCTCAGAGGAGGAGGCAATTCCTTTCTAAGGTGGGCCCAGGGATATGCAGAGTCATTACAACAGACCTCTTGCTGGATATGTGGTCTACTCCCCTTGTCTAGTACATCAGGACTTCCTTGGTGGGTATCCCCACTTCAAGGAGATGATTGGAATAAATTATAAGACTATATTAATAAGATATGCAAGAGTTCAATCGTACATAGGTCAGCACACCGTTACAAAGTAACTAATTGGCCTATAAACTATACTCTTAATGACCCTGGACATAATCGAGTCTTTTCCCACAAAGTCACTGAAGTCTCTCTACAGGCACTAATAAGGCCCCTATTAAATAAATATAAGGGTCCTACCCTGAGGGCCAACAATCATAGATATCAGGATGGTTATTTTCAAATATGGGATGATTATATATGGTTAACTCCCACTATAGGCCATCTCAGTAGAAAGGCCCCATTATGTTGCGAACAAAAAAATCATTCCTATTCTCATTGGCCTAACTCCACTAAATACTTGGGGTGGACAGCCCCTGAACAATGTGTACATATAATAACTTTACAGGCTGAAGACTGGTTTGCAACAGATTGGCTTACTCGCCCTGGAATTAGATGGGAAGCCCCCAACGGCACGCATTGGTCTTGTGGGGCCAATTTGTGGCCCTGGCTACCCCCTGGATGGGTAGGAAGATGCACGTTAGGATTTGCCTGGTTACAAGGCAGGAGTGTCAAAACTATCGACAAACCTGCCAATTTACCCCGCTTACAACACCGATGGTCTAGGAGGGTGTTTCACTGGTATGATCACTTGGCCTCTATCTTTATCCCTTCCCTAGGGTTAGAAGACGTCATGCAGCACATGGAGGCCTTAACTACACTTCAGCGGGCCTTAAGTGACACCGCAGCTGGTCTCTCTCTCCTAAATGAAGAAGTAAAATTAATGAGGGAGGCTGTCCTCCAAAATCGGATGGCATTAGACATTCTAACAGCAGCACAAGGGGGTACCTGTGCAATTATAAAAACTGAATGTTGTGTGTACATTCCTGATCCCTCTGCTAATGTCTCAACAGCTATTCAAGATATCAGGCAGCAAATCAATGATATGTCAGATTCTAAATATCCCTGGAACTTATCCTCTCTATGGGAAGCCATCACTGGTTCCTCTTGGTAAAAATCTTTGTTAACTATATTCATAATAATCTTGTTGATCTTATTATTTGGCCCATGCATACTTTTTTTTTTTTTTGCGGTACTAGGGATCAAACTCAGGACCTTGTGCTTGCCAGACAAGCACTTATTCCACTGAGCTATATCCCCAGCCCCTGGCCCATGCATCCTTAATTGGCTCTTTGCCTTTGTCTCTTCCAGACTTAAAGCTATACACCTACCCAAGATAAAAACTCCTGGTGTCTATCGAGGGCCTTTAGATAGACCCTCTGGAGAGTATCTCTGACTGCCGATCAACAACTATGACCCCTTTCAGCCTGAAGAAGCCAGAGTGGTCATCGCCCATTACTCCCTCACGTCAGTTCGGGTTACTTCTTCAGAGGGGGGAATGTTATAGGCAGCTGAGTTAGATAGAAATATTATAGGCAGTCAGACAGGGCCAGGCCCTCAAAGGAGCCAGCAGACCTGAAGGAGCCAGCAGACCTGTGGGCCAGACCTCAAGACAAAAGGTGCTAAACAAATGCACCCACTTATCTCCCTAGGTGTAAAACATCAGGGATTGATATTCTAAATAAGTAACAACAACCTTCTAAAAAGCTGGGAAGAGTCACTAGCCCGACCCCCACATGAAAAGCCCCTGATCTGTATTCATGCCCGCTTGCTACGTGACTCGCTTCCCCATTTGATCTCAGTCCACTCAGTCTTACCTGGACAATTATGCCTGTGATCTTATTGGTGGACCATAGTGTTGCCCATTTCCCCTACCTTGGACCCGCCTCACCTCATGGTTTTTCCCTATAAAGTCCCTGGAAAAGACAGAGTGTGTGGGGGGTAACCCACTCTGGCCCCCCTCCTATCCCCCTCTTGGATAGAAGCTTTCTTTCTCTCAATAAATATCTTCTGCTCTGAACCTCCGTTGTTCCTAAAATTCATTCTTTGGTTTTAGAGAACACGAACTCGTCTGATATCAGCCAGGTTGGGATATTTATTTTCCTGTATCAAAACCATGTTGGGTGTAATGGCATGTGCCTGTAATGGTAGCGCTTGGGAGGCTGAGGCAGGAGGATCTAGGCACACTTAACGTCAGCCTGGGCTACATAGTGAGACCTTGTTTGAAAAAACAAACACAAAACAAACAAAAAAATGAAGGACAACCTCCTCCCCCCAAACAGACAACTTCTTAAAAAATACAACTCCGCCAGGCGTGGTGGCGCAAAACAAAAACAAAAGCAACATAGCTCAACATCTGTTTTTCTTTCTATTTTTGTTTTGTGGTGTCAGAAATCAAGCCCAGGGCCTCATGCATGCTAAACAGGTGTGCCACCACTGTGCCATGTCCCGGCCCCACTCTATTTCTCAGTTAGGAGAAAATGAGGGGGTGGGCTAGCAGAATGTTGGTGTTTACTTATTTTTTAGTTCCTAAGCCCAAATCTCTTGTGGTTTGTCTTAAAAATTTTATAAAATAAAGCAGAGCAAAGCAAAGCAAAATCAAACCATAACCAAGTAAGGTACAATCACATAGGCATCAACTGGCCCCTTACACAATGCCTTGAGACTTTTGGGTGAAGAGATGTTTCTCAATAAAGCAACTTTTGCTATTGTTTTGTTGTGAGACAGGGTCTCACTGTGCGCTTCAGGTTGGAGTTGAGCTCTCTTTGTAGCCCAGGCTGGCCTCAAACTCACAGCAATCCTCCTGCCTCAGCCTCCCGAGTGCTGGGATGACAGATGTGCACCACCAATCCCAGCCAATAAAGCAATTAATTTTTTGTACATTTATGTTTATTCAGTGGTGTCTGTGGGGTGGTACTTTTCACTCAGTGCTTCACCTACTTTTGTTTAAAAGATAACATTTTAAGACATTTTTGAATGCAATTAAGATCATCTTTTGCTTCTAAGCTGTTTCACGTGTGGTTTTAAAAATACAGATCCGCGAGTTTCGGTTTGTCATTTCAATGTGTTACGTGCCTGATTCTTTATCCAGCTGTCCTCACTGCCAGCTTTCTTGTTCACGGGTGTTCCCACTTGAGTTTTACAGGGAGTGCATGGTAGCTGCATAGTCCTCCTGGCTGGGTCTTGGGGTCGGGCCAGGGCAGAGCACAGAGAGGGAAAGTTCCTTCCCGGCCGCAGCTCCACTGTCCCTCTGTAACTGCTTTCCAAGTAACAGGAGCGGATTCTGCTGGGCTTGGGCATCAGGAGTGGTGGGCGCCAGGCACAGAAAGCGCTTCGATGAGAAGCCCATCTCAGAAATGCTGTCCAGGCTGGCCTCTGTAGTCCCAGCCCCTGCGAGGCTGAGTCAGGAGGATTGCGCAAGATCAAGGCCTGCCTGGGATACATAGTAAGACCAAGCCCAGCCGGAACTACAGAGCAAGGCCCTGTCTCAAAAACAGTAACTATGAAGAAATGCTATCCAAAAAACTGCCCCCAGAGGCCTCAAATTTAAATGAAAGCCATGGGAGAAAAGATAAACAGGATTTCCCAGGCTTGAAGGTTTGGGCTGTTCCCACAAGTTGTTTTCCCCCTTTTCTCTTCTCTTTGGATATTTTGAGACAAGGTTTCCCTCTGTAGCTCAGACTGGCCTTGACCTCGCAGAGATTCTCCTGCCTCAGCCTCCTGAGTGCTGGGCTGCAGGCCCTGTGCCACCAGGCCCACCTGGCTTCTTGTCATTTTAAAGGTCTTGTTCAACTTGGAGACACAGCCTCATGTTAAAGACACCAAGAGTATGAATCATAAAAGCCACGGTAAACGTTCTGTTAGAATTCAAACCTCCTTTTTAATGCAAATCTAAATGCCATTTTATGGAACATCTATAATTATGAAAATGGGCCGACATCGGCAGCGTGCGCATGTGTGTGAGGATGGATACAACATTAATGCGCCCACCCCAGCTCGCTGATCCCGCTGGCAGGCGCATAAAAAATGCTTGAGTGAAGCTTGTGTTCTGATGTTAAGATTCCCCGGCCCAGCGGGGGGGGGGGGGGGGGGGGGGGGGGAGACGGAGGAGACAGCCCCTGCGCGGTACCAGCGGAGACGGCACGAATTGAATCACCCGGGGGAGGAAGGAGCAGGCGCGCTGCTTCACTTATTTAATTTCATTGACTTTCAGTTCATTGTCAGCATGAGCCTTTCTCTCCCCACCCATGGAAGCCTTGCGAGGACACAGGCGCCCCCAGGGCAGACAAAGGCTGAGTCAAGCCGAGGAGTGTGAAGTCCAAGGCCTGGGTTCTAGGGCAGGAGAGACCGCACCTTTTTATTTATTGATTCAGTTTTAAGAGGAATTTTTTTTTCTTTCTTTCTGAGACAGGGTCTTGCTATGTAGCCCAGGCTGGCCTTGAACTCCCAGCAATCCTCCTGCCTCAGCCTCCCCAGTGCTGGGCTGACAGGCAAAAACCTACCATTATGCCTGACAAAAATCTAATATCTGAGGGCTGGGAATGGTCACGTTCTACCTGCTCTTCCAATGCACAGGTGTGTCTGTCTGCAGATTTGTGTATAGACACACATTTTCCAAAGACTCAGATATACAGTCAAGGAAATATTGTGGGTAGAGTGGGATGGGGTAGTTTTCTCTTATCTGATTATCATTGCTCCCAAATGTGTTTATTAAACTTGCTCCAATGGGATCAAGGGTCTTTAATAAGTTCATTACTAGCTGAGCATAGTGGCGCACACCTATAATCCCAGCATTCAGGAGACTGAGGCAGGAGGATCACCATGAGTTCGAGGCCAGCCTGGGCTACATAGTGAGTTCAAGGTCAGTCTGGATTACATAGGGAGACCCTGTCTTGGCAACCCCCCAACTCCCCAGCAAAGTTTATTACTTCTTTTCTTTAGCTTCTTTTTCTCAGGGAGTTTCTTTTTGACTTTTTTCTTAATATCAGTCAATAAATTTTAGTGTGTTTGTGGCATGCAGCACACCAAAGTGAGAGCCCAGCCCTTGCTCCAGGGTTCTCTTGTGGTTTCATGCGGTGGTCCCTTGGGCCTGCACTGACTCAGCGCAGCTTGTCACTGTATTTCACTTAGGAAGGACTTTCAGCCAACGCACGGCAGGGGGGAAGTTCCTACCGAGGATCTAAAAGACTCAAACACATAGAAACCACTTGGACAGACGAGCTGAAGGGCGGGTCCATGGAGAGGAAGGCCCAATTGCAGACGGGGGAGGAGACGAACACAGCCAACTTAGGTCTTGGAACAGCCATGATGGAGGAAGCCGGACCCCAGCTACAGCTGGGGCCAGATGACAAGAGTCATAGAACGGTGGAAATGACACATGTGTGGTTACCAAGCTAACACAGGAGACCACATTTGGATCTTTTTTTTTTTTTTTTTTTTTACAAAGTCTCTCTATGTAGCCCAGGCTGGCTTTGAATTCAGAGATCCTCCTGCCTCAGCCTCCCGAGTGCTGGCATTACAGGCATGTGTCACCATGCCCAGTGAAAAGAAAAGAAGTTCTGCGTGTGTATGTGTGTGTGTATGTGTTAGTAGTTGGGGTGGAACCCAGGACCATTTTTTTTTTGTAATTTTGTGACAGGGTCTCGTTATGCAGTTCAGGCTGGACTTGAGCTCACTTTGTAGCCCAGGCTGGCCTCGAACTCACAACAATCCTCCCGCCTCAGCCTCCTGAGTGCTGGGATTACAGGCGTGCACCACCACCTCCAGTTTCATTTTTTGTTTTGAGACAGGTTTCAAGAATTTCCATCAGTAATAAGAAGCCACAAGGTGACGCACAGAACCGGTATCTACTCACAGAGGCTGAAGAGTCATCTTGCTCCCACCAGGGGGCAGCACGAGGCGACTGCTGGCCTCAGGAATGTCTCCCCACCGATGGGATTTCACCTATGAGTAGAAGTGACAGGACCAAGCCCTTCTACCTCAGGTAGGAAACTGCAACACCTTCACACCAGCGCCTGGTATAATTAGTGCGTCCCCCAGCTTGGCAGACTCTGAAGAAGGCCTCGCCGCTTCTCAGCCGGGGTGTGAAGCCCATTCTGACTGGCTGAAGGGCCCACATTCCCAATAATTTACCTTCAGAATAAGAAGGGGTGTAAAGTTTTTCAGTAAAAATGTCTTTCATTTGCATTCTACTATGCTATATTTTTGGGACAGAGTGTCACTATGTAGCCCAGGCTGGCCTTCAACTCACAGGGATCCTCCTGCCTCAGCCTCCTGAGTGCTGGCATGAGGGAGTGTACTACAGCCGGCTATTTTTATCTTAGTAGTTCATCCTTAATATGGAACCACAAGTGACCTTCAATCTCTCGCAGCTGAACTGCAATGTCAACATTGCAAAGTGAGAATTTTGATACAAATCTAGGCAACAATCCTTCAAATGGCTTCCTGATTTTAAAAAGTAGGAGGTGGGGGATTTAATGTACCAAACCTCTTTGCAAACCTAGGTGTGTCACCCCACTCCATCGTGAGGCAGATCACTATTATGCATGTATTGCCTTTTTTTTTTTTTTTGGTACCAAGAATTGAACTCAGGACCTCACACTTGCCAGGCAGGTGCTTGTGCCGCTGAGCTGCATCTACAGCCCTGGCCCCTGCATGCTTGGTGCCCTGCTTGGCTTCATAGGCAGCTGCCAGCTGCCTCGACTGGGCCAGGCTGGAGGGGCTGCTCCCGGGGTCAGAGAGGTGACAGACCCTGAGATCCTAGGAGCGGAGCCCACACCGTGGAGGGAAGGAAGGAACTCATCGCCCCTGGGCAGAGGGAGAACAAGACAGACTCAACTGCCCAGGGCATGTGCTGGGCACATGGCGGCCGCTCGGGTGCGAGGAGCAGGAATTAGATCGAGGAGGAAATGGCTGTGCGGGCAGCTGGGTGTCATCCCAGGGCAGGGCTGTTCTTTAATTAGCAGTGGAATCGATGTGGGTGGGGAGGAGCCTGCTCTGAACACACACAGGAAACTGGAAGTAGTTTGGTGCTGATTATTTCGTTTTTCCGTTCAATTTTTCTGTGCAGTTCAGGCTGGGTTTGAACTCATTATGTAGCCCAGGCTGGCCTCGAACTCTCAGTGACCCTCCTGCCTCAGCCTCCTGAGAATTGCAGGTGCGTGCCACCAAGCCCGGCTTGTTGGTTGAGATGTTTTGATCTATAAACTCTGAGTGCCTGAGAACTCAGCCTTGCTCATGTTTCCCAAGCACCAGGGGGCAGTGCTTGGGAAACATAAGCTCGTCTCTGAAGTTCTACAGCTGCGCGGGTATCCCGTGTCTCTCTGTCTGTCTGTCTGTCTCTCACACACACACACACACCATGGGGACCAGGCTAACAATCCCTGAGTCCGATTTTCTTCCTCTGCAAAGCTAAACATTTCAAGAAGGGGACGCAATTTTGCCGGTTCCGGGTCTCCCCAGCGAAAGACATTCAGGTATCACCAGAGCAAGGCATCGGAAAACTTTTAAAGCAAACAAAGCAGAAAACGAAAGGAGACCCAGGAACCGATCCTGGCACTTCTCAGGGTGTTTCAGGGCGGGCGGGCTGCGGAGGGCGCTCCCGCCCTGGAAGGAGGCTGGCTGGGGAAGCAGGGAGCTTAGCAGCGGCTCTGACCTGGCGTCACCTCCCAGACAAGGGCCACTGCCGGCCTTCGCACCTGGCCAGCTCCCGGCTGCTGCCCTCCGGCTGCGGGGGCTTTGGGACAGAAAACTGCTGTCGGCCACCACGGGTAACTTAGGGCCAAAACAAAACAAAACAAAACAAAAATCACTGCCCTTTTTTAAAGTTACCAGTGTGCGATTGTAAATCTTTCCTGATGCTTCCACTTCATCTGGCAAAACTCAAGCAAGCTGGAAGGGGCTTGAGCTTGGCATGGAAAAAGAATCGGGAAAGGAAACGGGGGCGTTGCATCTCGACCCGAAAGTTTCCAACCCAATCACCAAGTCTGCAGTATAAAAACCCTAGCTCTCCGTATCTATTAGCACAGATCATTAACTAAGGGCTCACACTCAGCAAACGGGGGTGCGGGGAGAGGGGGGCAGAGAAAGGAGGGAAGAAAAAGAAAAAATCAAGCACCAAGTACATTCGGAAAGTTACTAGGGAGACCGCGACCAGGCCTTCCCCGGGGCCTGAACTAGTTCCGGGCACATGTGGCTAGGGTGGGTTGGATGCATCTGTCTGTCCGTCTTTCTGTCTGTCTCTGTTGCTTATGTAGAAAACAAGGGGCCAGGCACAGTGGCCCACGCCTCTCCTCCAGCACTGGGGAGGCTGAGGGAGGAGGGTTGCTGTGAGTTCAAGGTCAGCCGGCCCTGCAGAACGAGACCCGACTCAGACAAGCACAAACAAACAAAACAACAAAAAGCAAAATCAAAGAGGAAGACAGCCAACTGGGAGGAGGCAGAATGTCTTTTGTCAGAGTTCAGAAGGAGACAGGCGGGGGGAGAGAGGGGGAGAGAGAGAGGATACCCCTCTCCCCACCGCTCATCAGGAGCCGCAGCAGACACCCGACCTGCTAGGCTCCCTCGGCTCCAGGGACGACGTGATTTACAGCGTGAAGAGGGACAAGCTAAATCACCAAGTAATGAAAACATTAAAGTTAATGTATCACAAGTGAGGAATTTCTTACCATTAACTCCAACAAACAGTGATAAAACACCCGTCCTTTCCTGTCCACGCGCGGGGACACAGGCCCTGGGCTTCATTCAGCTCAGCTCTCTCTCTCTCCCTCCACCGGTCATGTGTGCTGGGAGCAGCCACCATTCCTCGTTAAGCGGACTGGCTCATTTTCCGGGCCTGTGGGGAGCTGAAGGCACATTCGTTTTGCTTCACAGCCCTTGGTATAGACAGATGGAAGAGCGAAGTCCGGCAGACAGGCAGCTCCGCGTGGCCGTAGATGTTTATTTAAAAGTCTCTGCAGCGTAGGTCGGACAGGGCTGGCGCGGGGCAGGGCAGAGCACTAACCATGCCTGGCCGGGGCGCACGGCGCAGGTACCCGCTGCGTCAGGTGCGCTTGGCCGAGCGAGTCTTCCCTAGATATTGTTTGGTATCGCGCCTTGGAGGACCAGATGGAGACCCGCTCCCCTCCAACACTTTTCTCCGTCTCGGGGGACACCGCTTTATTACCTTAAGGTTGTTCATGAACAGCAGAGGCTGCACATATTGGATGGCTAAGGTAGACTGGTTCTGGATTCATTTTTCTCAAGGAAGGAAAGAACAAAAGTGTCTTTTCGGGAAGCCAACTGTCATGGTGGAATTGCCTAGGCGTTACGAAGCACGCCAGAAAGGCGGCACGAGCCTTAGGGTTCCTTGGCTCGACAGTTATAAGTATCATTTGCAGATCATTGTGCTGCCGGGGGTGGTGGCCTGCGCCTGTCATCCCAGCACCTGAAAGGCTGAGGCAGGAGGGTCACAAAGAGTTCAGGGCCAGCCTGAGTTACATAGCAAGACCCTACCTCAGAAAAGATAATGGTAATACTTGACGTTTGCACAGCACATCAGTGTTTGTACAAGGCCCTCAGTTATGGTGCCTCTGTGGTTCTCACCAGGTTAAAAAGCTCTCATCAGTCTGGACTTTAAAACACGAAACCAGGTCTCATAGGACTAGGAAGAGGAGCTAAGATATAAACTCAGGTATTTTGGAAGCTTAGAAGCTAGTATTGTGGTTTTTTCTCCTTTTCCTTTTCTACATGAGGCTACACAAACATTTCAAGATATAACCTAAAGGCAAGGTGAGCAATTTGTTATTTGGTTGAAACAGGATCTTGCTGTGCTGCCTCGTGTCCCCAAACTGACCTCGAACTTGTGATCCTCTTGCCTCAGCCTGCTACATAGCTGGGGTGTGCCATCCGGCCTAGCAATGATTTTTATTTTTTTAAAGATAGGGTCTTAGTATATAGTTCATGCTGGTCTCGAACTCAGTGGTCCTCCTGCCTCGGCCTCCCAAGTGCTGTGATGACAGGCATACGACACCACGCCCAGCGAACATTTTAATTCTAGGTTTCTTAGCTCAAATGTCATGTTCTTTCGGAACGTTACTCTGAAGTCTTTGTGCCCAGGAGGCACCTAGGATTCCAAGATATTCAACTCTGGAATGGTATGTGGTCTTGACTTTATCTATGAGGATCAGGCACCCGGGCCTGCCTCCTGACAGGGATCCTTAGCCTCAGGTGCCGAGTAGAACTTCTGCCTGGGAAAGGAGGTGCAGGGGAGGCCGCCTGCAGAGTTCAGTAGCAGATGCCAGGTGACCCACATTAAGGTTCCCATAGGAGCATCTGCTAAATTTCAGCGCGGTTTAGGGAGGCAGTCCCACGCGGCCGGGAAATTCTGCCGAATATTATTTCCTCTCTATTTCAGCACTTCCAGAGTGCGCCCAGGTGGAGGACTCTTGGGTGGGGCAGGCACAGGGCTCTCTGGCCCAGATGGAGTCAGTGACCCAGCGGTGAATTTTGCAGATAGGAAAACAACACCCAGCCAGGCATCTCGGCCTGCTCGATCCATCCAAAGCAACACACAACACCATTATTTGTCCCAGAGTTTTCTGGCTGTGGTGCTGGGTGTCTGTCTTGCTTTCTGATAGCCTGGGAAAGATCCTTTCCAGTTTCTCCACACAAGCAGAACCAGGACGCTCGCAAACCTTGGGACACAGGCTGGTGGCAACAGGGAAGCACTCGGGACAGCGGATGGAGGGGCATTCGGTGCGCCCCTGAGGTTCCTGGCTTCGAGCTGCACCCGGCCCCGAGCATCCAGGGCGTTACCCCGAGATCCATGGATCTGTCGCTGTGAAGCGGGGTGGATTCAGAATGGAGAGCCCCAGACCCTGAAGCCCAGGACACTCAAGTCACGCGGCTAGAGTCCCTGGCACTCTGAGCTTCAGGGTCTCTGGGAAAGCGGCCCGAGGATGACATCACCCTGACACGCTTCAAATCTGGGCAGGTCTCTGAGGCCGCCCCAGACGTCTGCAGGAAGTTGACATGGAAGAGGAAGACCAGGACATACAGGAGGCTAAAGCCACCCGAGGAAATAGAGCCCCCCGCGTGGGGGTGGAATGTAGCAAAGCAAAGGCGACAGACAAGCCTGTTAATATTCTCAGAGGGAGGAGAGGACGCTGCACCTGGGAGGAGGAAGGAACGGTCAGGGAGGGATGACTGGGGATTGCACGTCTGACAGCCAGCGTCACAGCAGCGTCGACAGTTGTGTGGGTAGGTACAGCAGAGGGAGTCTTCAGGGGAGCACAGACAGCAAGAGAGAGGAGACAGAAAGATGAAAAAAACAGAATATAGAAAAATACCAGAATGTAGAATGGAGGGAAGGAAATTTCTCTCAGTGAAAGCTACACCTTCTGACGGAAAGGGTCCTTTGTACACCCAGCACAAGAACAGGGACTTGCACCTGAGTAGTCACTGTGACATTTTGGGGAATAATACATAACAAGAAGGCCATAAAGTTTCTAAATGGGGAAAAACAGGTTACACACAAAGAACTAAGAACTAGACAGGCATTGAACTTCTCTATAGCAATATTGGATGTCAGCACAATGTGACTTTTCAAATTCTACCACTCAGGAGGCTGAGGCAGGAGGATCTCTGTGAGCTTGAGGCCAACCTGGGCTATATTATATAGTGAGACCTTGTCTCAAAAAAAGCCAGGCAAATAACAAAACAAAACAACAAAGAAAAAGAGAAGGCCAACGTATTTGCAAACTCTAGGAAAAACAAGAAATAAACTCAAAGCTTCACTAGACAATTTTATAGGAGGTGGCGGGAAATAATATTCACATAGCTAAAATAATGTAAGCATTGAGTATTGGTGAACGAAAAATTGTGATGTAAGCACATTTGGAAAACGAACAGCGACGAGGCGACGAGGTGAGGCTCAGGCTGGGAGCGGCTGCTAAATCCTCCCTCCCTAAGACGTGTGCTCCACAGATGATGTCTGCAACTGATGTATTTGAAAAGTAGCTGTATTCATATGATTTAGGGTACCACATAGAACTGAAGGGAGAACTGAGAGGGGTTGCCCTCTGAAAGCAGGACTCTAGGGCTGGGAAAAAGTGGCTGTTTGTAGTAGTAGCTTTTGTTTTTTTTAAACTTTATCCTGAGCCGGAAGTAGTGGCGCATGCCTATAATTCCAGCACTCAGGAGGCTGAGGCAGGAGGATCATTGTGAGTTCGAGACCAGCCTGGGCTACAAAGTGAGCTCAAAGGCAGCCTGAACTGCATAGTGAGACCCTGTCTCAAAAAAGGGACCAAAAAAAAAAAAAAAAAAAAACCACAAACCTCTTTATCCTTACATCATTTAATAAACAAACAAAAAAAATCAGAAAATGGAAAAATAGTTTACAACTACTTTATAGCAAAAGTATAGGTTTCCATATTCCCATAATGATGTTTATTCTGAGTAGCTGATTACAGAACAATTTTAGGGTTAGAGCAAAGGGTGTACAACCACGGACTCCAGGAAAGATAGAAGAAATCCGTGGAATAGAGAGAAACAGTTTTATTAAAAACATCTACCCGAAGTTCTTTTTGTCTAACAGGCTTTTTTTTTTTTTTTTTGCGGTACTGGGGATTGAACTCAGGACCCTGCACTTGCTAGGCAAGCACTTATTCCACTGAGCTATATCCCCAGCCCCCGAAGTTCTTTTTGAATTAGGTATCATTTTACGAATATTGTAATAAGCTGTAGTCTTCATGCAATTTGGGGGCGTCTGCGGTTCTAATGTTGCACTTTGCATTGGTCTCATTTGCCTAAGCTTTTTCTGCATTGCGAGGGGACCCACAAAACCGGGAGGCTGCTCTCCACGGGACGGCTGCTTTATTTCCCAAGCCGCCAAAGGTATGGGATCCTACTATGAAATTTGAGGTCAGCAGTCCAGCGTATAAAGTTGGGTTGCAATTTACAGAATATTACAGGATCCCTGGGTATGCCCAGGATGGGGTAAAGTACCTGTAGAACAAATAAAATCAAGGAAAATTTATTTGAAACATCCTCCGTGGGAAGCATTGCTCCAGAGAGCTCACAATTGCTAGGATGTCCTGGAGAGATGACTTCCGGTGAGGGTGAAAGGCAGAGACGGTCCAGACGGGATTTTAATTTATAGAGCTGGAAAGGCACAAGGCCACAAAACAAGACAGCTGTTGTCCTGCATTGCTGTTAAAGGTTTCACCTTTTTAAAAAACAACCTGAAACACATCTTCGGTATTCTTCACATAAATTACACTCCAGATTGGGGGTGTTTTAAGAATCGGAGGGGAGGAAAAGGAAAACCAGCTGTGTGTCACTTTTCAGGTGGAAATCGCGGCAGCAGGAAGCCGCACTGCTGGAGGAAGAGGCTGCGCGACCCCTCCTCCGCGTCCCCGGCGCCCCCCCCCCCGTGTCCCCTGCGCCCCCGCCGTCACCTTGCCCAGGGGACCCGCGAGCGCCGGAGGAGGGACAGGGATGCCCTGACCTCACCTGTCCACTGTCTATGTGAGCGCAAGTCGGCATCTCCATGAGGCCCGGGTGTCGGAGCGCCTGGGAGACACGGACATAGGAGACGACGTTCCTGAGGGACGTGAAAGATACTCTGTCCCGGGACCTCAATCTGGCTATAAACGAAGCAGGGAACTCTAGCAGCTTCTTGCCACGTTGGAAAGAAAAGAAACCGTCAGTGGAGGTTGGGCTTTGGCCCCTGTCCTGTCTATGTCAAAGACCCCTCTGATGGCTCCCAGAAAATCGCTCACACTGACAAAGGCGTGAGAATGCTCTCCATGTGCCTCCTTCATTCTGGGAGAATCACTCCAGGAGAATTAAGAAGTAAACTCTCCATAGAAAATGCCAGGACAAAAGCTCTTCCTCTGATCCCAGGTAGCAGAGGAGGTGCACTAATGGTCAGAACCCAGATGCAGTGCCTGCACGCCAGGACCCTTGTCCCTGTGACCTGGGGCTTGCTCAGGGACCTTTGGGACCTCCCTTGCTTTTTATTTTTAGAGACAGGGTTTCACTGTGTAGTCCAGGCTGCCCTTGACCTCACTATGTAGCCCAGGCTGGCCTTGAGCTCATGAAGATCCTCCTGCCTCAGCTTCCCGAATGCTGGGATTATGAGCATGCACCACCAGGCCTAGCTCAGCTTTAAATTTTTTAAGGCACTCTGAAGCTTTTTTTTTTTTGCGGTACTGGGGATTGAACTCAGGACCCTGCACTTGCTAGGGAGGTGCTTATTCCACTGAGCTATATCTCCAGCCCTTTGAAGGCACTCTGAAACTCCCTACTAATTTGATTTCTAAATAGTCCTGCAAGATAGGTATTTATAGAATCTGGAAGGACAGAATGCAAGTAAAAAGTAACAGTGCACACAGTTGTGAAATAGTAAGGGTGACAGAAGACATCCCAGAATCGTAACTCCCCTGGGCTTGAAAAAGATGGTCGGATGCATGAGACTATCTGTGCTTGGCCGCGCGGTGACTCACTGAGCTTCTGCTCCTTTCTGAGATCAAGTCCAGGTAGGGAAAGGTCCCCCCAGAGTGTGGCTGCGCTTCTCACAGGCCGCCCTGCCCCTGTGACCAGGACTCTACAGGAATAAATAGCAAGAGGGTGTCCGAGGGCCCAGGCAGCTCCAGTCAGCAGCCGGAGGAAAATGAAGCAGCAAGGTTCTCTTTGTCTGGGAGGCACGGGCAAGAGGGCAAGGCAGGGCCCGGCCAGCTGCACACTCAACTCCCGTGCTGGGACAGGGAGGCGTGACACTCACGCTGGCCGAGCACAGAACCGCCACCCGGACCCCTGCACCGAGCAGAGAGAACGGGCTGCAGTGTCGCAGCGACTCTTTGGGCCACTGCCAGGCGCTGGCACCTTGCAGTAGTGGTTTTCACTGGAGACAGAGTCACTCGTCAGATTTCTAAAAATGGTGAGGCCAGGGTCAAGCTGGGATGAGGCTGAGGCAGGCTGATCCCCACAGGGCCCCGGAGGTACTGCCAGGGCTTGCAAAGGGCTGAGAACCACAGCCTCAGAGGGAGCTCACTGGTTGGGTCCTTGTCACCCCAGGGGCTTTGCTGGTGGCTGTGGGCAGTGGGTGGAGCCAGGTGGGTCCATGTGGGTGAGAGTTGCTGTGAAGGATCAAGCAGCCAAAGGTGGCCTGGGTTGGAGCTGGGACAACCGGCACTCATCAGTCAGGGTCTTGAGAGACTGCCTGGGACTCTGACTGCCAAGTCTCAAAGAAACAGTGTTCATCCTGGAAAATGATGATTTCTATGAACACCATGTATGAAATGCCTGGGAAATTATTATCTGTGTTTATATAACTCTGGTTTATTTCACCCTTTCAAACGGCCACTTATAGTTGTCTCATTACTATAGTATCTCTTTCTTTGAGTCAGGGTCTTGCTATGTAGTGCAGGCTGGCCTTGAGCTCACTTTATAGCCTCGCTGGCTGAATCTGAGGCAGTCCTCCTGTCTCAGCCTCCTGAGTGCTGGGATTACAGGCGCGCCCCACCATGCCCCTGCTGACTACTACAGTGTATTTCCCCATCCCATGCTATGTGGTCTCCCCTCTAAGCCTGGCCCGACCATCATGACTGTGGTCACCCCCCACTAGGTACATCAGTCAGTATGGGTTCAGAAAACCCCAAGTTATAGTGGCCTTAACAAGCAGAAGATCATTTCCTTTGAGCGTATAAGAAGACAAGAGGGCGGCGGCCCAGATGGAGGTGCCGGGGTCATCCTTCCGTCTCTGCCTCTTCATAAAGGCTGTGGCTTCTACCTCACTCCACACAAGCCCCGCTCCGCCCCCAGGAAGAAGGAAAGCCCAGTGCAGAAGGGCGACGGTCACCATTCGCCCAGGCTCGGGGCAGATCCAGGGCAGGGAGGCAGGGAGCTGCCGCCGTGGGCCTGAGTCCCAGACTGACTTCCAAGATCCCGTCAGGAGCAGAAAGACTTGGGGACCGTGGGACGTGTGGCCACCAGCCTCGAGGATTGGCTGGGAGAAATGTGAGCGCCCTTCCCATGGAGGCTGCTCACACGGGCTCCAAGGGCCGAACGTCCGGATAACCCCACCACCTCGCCTCGGTGACAGTTAGGGTACGTGCTGTGCCAGAACAGGCGCCACGGTACCAGAAATGTGCCCCACCGCTGGGCTGCATTTGAAATGCACCCTCAACTGGGATGATTTTCTTTTTTTCCCCTCTGGCAACAGAGTTGCTCTGTCGTCCAGGCTGAACTGACTTTGTAGCCCTGGCTGGCCTCAAACAAATGGTGATCCTCCTGCCTCAGCCTTGAACCTGAGGTAATCCTCCTGTCTCAGCCTCCCCTGTGCTGGGATGACAGGCGTGTGCCACTGCCCCTGGTTTATAGCAGTTTGATATTAAATGATTTCCCCTAAAAGAAGCTATCCTCCTTCCAGACACTCACGACCTGGTATCTTGGAGATGGAATCAAAGTCCCAGGATGAAGTCACAGGCTCCTAACTTCCTGCATGATCGGGCTCACCAGGCTGTCAGCCCTGCGCAGCGGTTCCCTCCCCCAGGTGAGGAAAATCATCTCCAAAACACAAATGAGAGCGGCCGCGTGCTTCTTTGTCCTGGATAGAAATGTCACTCCTCACCGCCGAGGAGGGCTTCTTTCTGTCTTATCAGAAGCCCCCAGTCTGTCCACACGGCCCGCAGAACAAATGTGTGTTTGATCCCCGTGCGAGCGCCCAGCTCTGCACCTGCGCCACACTCGGGGTGGCCCGGCCGGGTCCGCGTGCGAGCCGAGCTGGCGGCCGCTCTCGGAGAGCCGAAGTAAAAATGATTGATTCACCATCTTAATTAAGATAAACAAACACGGAGGAACATCAAATAATGGCGCAGCTAACAGAAAGTCCGGCTTAGCGGTTCATAAAAGCCCAGCGCGCCGGCGGGGAGGGCGGCGGCTTCAACATTTGTAAATACCGCTGGCTGGGTATTGTAGCTAATCCAAATATTTTCATTTCTCCTCATAAGTCACCCTGTGCGGACGGCTTGTCCTCCTCAACCTCCAGCTTTCGTTCCCCCCGCAGCCCTGGCAGATGCACAAAGGGGAGAGCGAGAGCGGCTCCCAGGTTCTCTGTGGAATGTGAGCAGCAGTGGGAACTTCCTGTACACTTTCTGGTTCCCACTACTGCCTGGAAGGGGGCCCAGACCTGCCCCAAGGATTTACTGCCCACCCCCTTTGGCTTTTGAGACAGGGTCTCGCTATGCAGTCCAGGCTGGCTTTGAACTTACAGTGTGACCCTCCTGCCTCAGCCTCCTGAGTGCTGGGATGACAGGCGTGTGCCACTATGCCTGGCTGTAACTGCCCTTTTCTTTACCTTCCCTAAAAAGTAGCAAAGTTTAATGATCAGAGCTTTTCACTAGTTTGACTGTTTTTCTTAACTAGGAGAACCTGAGCTCTCCCTGGATTCCTGGGTTATGGAAATGTGGTCATTCCCTCCTGTCTGCGTATCACTTCTCCTCAATGCTGTTTTTATATCCTCATGAAATAGCCAACCGTAGATCTAATACCGCCCCAGCGCCCCACAAAGAAGAACAGAGGGGGTGAAGGTATCCTTGTTAATGCCTATGTGGGCACTAGACTTGGGGGGCATAGGGGAGATGCCAGAAGTAGTGCTGGGGATTATAAAAGGTGAATGTGGGCCAGAGCACGATTTAGCTCTTGTGAAAAATGTTCTGAGAAACAATAGGCAATTTTACAAATGTATTTAGATGATGGTGATGATTATTATTGAAACAAGGTCTGGCTATGCAGTTCAGACTGGTCTTGAACTTGTGGCGACCCTCCTGCCTCAGCCTCCTGAGTGCTCAGATGATAGGCAAACTCCACCACACTGGGTCGATTTGGAATTCTAAAGGGTAGTTTTTTTTTTTTTTTAAGTCCACTGGAGGTGCGTAAAAGGGGCAGGAGGAGGCAGATCTGTATCTGATCAGCCCAGGACTGGCTCTGCCTCTGGCCTCAGGCCATGACCTGCTTTTGGGGCCTTGGGAAAAGCTCAGTCCCCCACCTCTGGAGGCCACAGGGGCGGGTGAGGGCAGGCCCCGAGAGGAGCTGCAGTTCTGGGAGCCTCCACAGGGTAGCAGTGTGAGACCAGGTTTCCACAGAGCCCAAGCACGGCTGCCCCTGCTGCTGACTCTGATGGGGAGGACAAGGCTGGGGAAGGTCCACAGCCTGGGGTCCCCTAGGCTCCTCCCTTCCCCTCCTCACTGGAGCCCGGGCTCTGCTCCCTGGGCCTCACACCTCTCAGGGCAGCCGTGAGGACCAGATGCCCTCCATGGAGTGACCCCAAGCTGCGAGGCTGGCAGCGTGGCCGCAGAGGCAGTACCTGGCTGGGCACACGGTGGGCCCGGTGCTCTTGGCGCTAGGGCCTCTGGGAAACACCATGGCTATCTGGCCTCTGCTGCTTCCCAAACGGAATCGGTGCCATCTTCGGTGCTCTGAAGAAGCTGGTGGCAGCGCCAACTGGATTTTGAGTTACAGGAAGCAATGCAGTTTTATGCACAGAGCTTGGAACTTAGATACTATCTTGGCTGCACCCGAGTGACACGGCGTGACAGTAGTAAAACCACGGCCTTTCCCTGCCTAGGAAACACAGGTGGTGCGTGACACATTTCTAAGACGTCTCAAGATGGAGGATCCTATGTGGACTTTTTATAAAGCACCCAATACTGTGAATATTCCCTTTCAGCCAACAAATGAAAATGGTATCTGTTTATCATGTACATGATATTTTCAAATATATGAATTTTAAAAATGTTGTTTGCAGTGCTGGAGATTGAACCTAGGGACTCAAACGTGCCAGGCAAGTTAATTCCTTTTGCTTTCTTTTGGTCTCTGAGACAGGTTCTTCCTATGCACTTCAGGCTGCCCTTGAACTCACTGTGCACCCCAGGCTGGCCTCAAACTCCAGGCGATCGTCCTGCCTCAGCCTCCTGAGTGCTGGGCTTACAACTGTGCGCCACCACACTGATTGTTTTTTTTTCTCCAATCCCCTCAATCAGTTTCCTTTCTCCTGGGGACAATCAACAGAAAGTAAGCAGAAGAAAGAGGAGACTGTCCCAACAGGGGGATAGCCGTGTGGCAGCACCGTTCTCGCTGTCAGGGAAGGGCGGCGGCCGCGAGGTCAGTGGAAAGCGGCCTGTGGTCCCCCAGGCCATGAACTAGCCAGAGAGGTGGAAAGAGACGCGTGGAAATGAAATTCAGAACACGGACAACACTCTGGCCCCCTCCCCTGCTCCCCACACCCAAGGCGAGGGCACTCGCAGCAGTGGGGAGCTGCTATCACGCTGGCTGCTTTACTCCCTCAGCAAATGCGCGGGGGGGGGGGGGCAGCCCCGGGGGGCGACGCCAGGGGCCCTCTTGTGACCCAGCTGGACTGGGAATTGTCAGCTCTATCCCACCGACCCTGACACCAGGGCAGCGGGCTCCGCCAGGTTCGTCTCGGCCACAACTTCACGTGGGTCTCGGGAGGCGGGCGAGGGTAAGAGGCAGCTCTGATTAGTGGGCGCTGGGGAAAGGAAGGTGGTAACCACTCAAACTGCCTTCGAGGCCGACGAGGGCACCAAAACGGATTATTCGACCATGATCCAAGGTTAGGAAAAGGACACCGGCACTGACCAATTGGAAAGCAACTGGAAATAAATAAAAAGGTGCGGCGGAGGGGTCATGGCCCAGGGGCATCGCGCCAAGCCACAGGTGCCCGGGCTGCATCCATCAGGGCGCTCGCGGAGGCCTTGTGTGCGGCTTGCTCTGTGCCGGTGGGTCTTCTGCACGAGGTATTTTTAGATGAACTGATTTCACAAGGAAGGGGAAGGTGCTAAGAGTCACAGCGCATTCGTGCCCTGGCCGGACGCCTTTGGGATGAAAGCTGGTGCAGAGCACAAATGAAATGAGTCCAGTGGCCTCCAGCCAGGCTAACACCGATGTGTAGCCTTAAACAAAATCACAAATCTCTGGCTGGCAGGCAGCTGGGGAGAGACCTGGAGCAGAGACGGTAAGATGTCCCAGGCCAGGAGGAGGCGGAGGGGAATTAGCCACCGAAACACTGATATTTATGCTGACTTTACAATCTGCCTGCCAAACCCAGCGTGGATGGCCCCAGCAGTATTTTAGGAAACCTCTAGTTACCAAAGCCCTCACTCACTGCCTGGTCAATTCTGATGCTGGCAATGTGGCAGACACTATGGAAAAGGGGTCCTATTTTTAGGTGGAAGCGCTCTTAGCTAGATACTGGAGTCTGGTCCTGTGAGTTCCACGTCTCCGCCCTGGCTTCGGACCCCTCCCGTCAGCTCTACCAGGGCTTCCGGGCTACTTAGCTGAAAATGCGGGGAATTAGAAAACAATGACCGGTGAGTGACACCGACAGAGGTCTCACCCTGGAAAGGGTGCCTTTTAATTGTGACTCTGTGTCAAAAGTGTGGTTTCATCTGAGGACAGGAGGTGACAGAAACAGGCAATCGATCTGTGGGCCTCTGATATCTGGACTGAGAAGGAAAATCATTACCTTGTTACTTTTATCAGGGCACAAGGCTTGAAATATGGCACCTCGTTTCCATAATAATCCGATATTTTGGGGGCCCGCAGGTTCAGGGACCTCTCATGGAGGGTGAAATTAAAGTGCAAAGCAGAAAAGAATGTGCAGGCGGCGTTTCAAGGCAAGAGCACGGACAGAGGCAGATGGAGAAAGAGAGGGGTGTATCTTTTGAAAAAAAAAAAGTAACAACCCAATTTCCTGTTGGTATTCACCTAACAGCACGTTTCAGCCCTGAGTGTTCAGAACTATAAGAATTCCTTATTTCCAATTTTTAGGCAAAATGCAGTTTTCTAGCAGAGGAATCCCCTTGGCAGTTCCCTTGATAAACGTGGCAATATGTGCACCCCTCATTTATTGAGAAATTGGTTCCATTGTCAAGAAATTAAACTAAAGCTGAGCGTGGTAGTGCACGCCTGTTATCCCAGCACTTGGGAGGCTGAGGCAGGAGGATTGCTGTGAGCTTGAGGCCAGCCTGAACTGCATAGCAAATTCTGCCTTAAGAAAACCAAACCAAATCAACAAACAATCCCCTAAACCAGAAAGGATACAAACTCTCTGATCCAACACTTCCACCCCTAGGTAAATAAATATCTAAAAGAAAGTATGCGAAACTCAGGGGAAGGAGTGTTCACAACACTGTATTTGCAGAAGAGAAACAACCCAGATGTCTGCCCCCAGGGAATGAAATAAAAAGAATCAGTGAAATTCCACAGACCCAGGAGGGCAACTTCTGCTACATGCACCACATGGGGGGGGCGGGTTCTCACACCTGGGAAGAATCTAGACACGCAAGCAGGAATATAATGCGACTCTGCCTGTGTGAAAGTCAAGTTCAGGAAAATCAGGCTGGTGAGAAGAGGCAGAATAGTAGTTACTTTTTTGGGGGGGACTTTGTTTCGATCTTCCTGCCTCAGCCTCCTGGGTGCTGGGCGTCCAGGTGTGTGCCGCCGTGCCCAGTTAGAATGCTCGTTACTGTACTTCTGGAGAGATGGCAGTTGGGAAAGCCACAGAACCGGGCAGCAAAGTGCTACAGTGTTCACTATCCCAGTTTGGGTGGGGCCATCACTGGTCCCTTGGTTAGCATGTGGAGTTTCGCACTCACAACTTGTGCACTTTCTTGTATCTGTAACAGATACTTCTCGGCAGATCTGTTACTCATGCATGACTCTGTCAGCTCCTGAGCTACTGGGAAACAAAGGAAGTTGGACAGAGGCAGTTTCTCCTTGAATTAAATTTATCATTTTGCTGAGAAATGATATAGGCATGATTGAAAGAACCTTTGTTTCTTAGGCTGGAGCTTGTAAGGCTAGAATGGTGATTTGGTCTAAATCTTCAAATAGGGCCCCGCACGTTATGGAAAGCTGCTACGCAGCAGTGCTGCCCAGCCACTCTGTGAACAAGGGGACACTGGTGCCACTAAACACAAGCTATTTCCTGAGGAGGGATATCGGGAGCAGGAAGTGGAACAATGGTAGATCAGCATTATGAGACATCTTCAAGAAAATCAGGTGGTGGGGGACCCCTGGAGAGCTCCCTCCACTCTGCTTGTCAGGTCAAGGGTGGAAAGATTCCAAAGGGGAGCAAGAACTGATGGCGATTCTCCTGCCTCAGCCCCCTGGGTGCTGGGATCACAGGCATGCGCAACCAAGAAAATGGGTATCAATAATAGTTTTAGATGACAGAAAATTGTAGAAGTTTTGCTCTCCTGATTCCCCTTCCTTCATTCTCCTGTACTCTTTGTCTCTATGAAAAACCATATCCGGGAGATGCGACTGGTGTGCCTTGGAATTTTTTGATTGTTTTTGCTTTTGTGGTTGAGAAATATTTGTTTTTTGAGACAGGGTCTCACTATGTAGTTTAGGCTGATCTTGAACTCCACTATGTAACCCAGGCTGGCCTTAAACTCATGGCGATTCTCCTGTCTCAGCCTCTCAAGTGCTGGAATGACAGGCGTGCGCCACCAAGCCTGGCTGTAGCTGAGAAATATTTGATAACCGAATATTTTCAATGCTTCTTAGGATAGTCCCTTGCTATGTACGTGCTTTGCAGAGGGGCTCTTCCATGTTGAAGCCAGATTCTGATTTCTAGCTCAATTCCCACGTGGTGTTGGAGCTTTTGCTGTCCTAAAAGCTGCTGATTCTTGCCTGGTAAACGGAAACTCAGTTATAGCAGCCAAGGTCTGAAGACGCAGAGGGAGATTTATGTTTCGCAGTGATATAGTAGATAAAAATAATTACATGGCAATTTAAAGCCCTTCCAATGTCAAGTTCTGACTGCTCCAGAGTGGCTTCCCAGGAAAGGAAGCCCCGGGATTCATTATAGGCAACGCGGCAGCTTTCTGAATTATGGGGCTGACCCCTTATATTCCGGACACTTTCCCGGTCCCTGCTAACTTTGCATATCCTGTGCTACCGTCCGTTCTGTTAAATCCTGAGCAGTGACGGTTTCCTCCTTCTGCCCATGTCTATACACTGCCAAAAATGAGCACAGGATGAGTAAGGGTCTCGAACTGAGTATCTGAAATTGTGAATTAACAGAAGAAAGAGTATAGAAGCCCGACATGGGGGTGCACGCCTATAATCCCAGCACTCAGGAGGCCGAGGCGGGAGGATTTCCATGAGTTCAAGGCCAGCTTGGACTTAGCCAGTCTCATGGAGACTGCAGGGAAAAGTTCTTGAGCTGGGGCCCAGGAGACTGAGGACACCTCGGCAGGGATGGGGCAGGAGAGAGCTAGGGCTGGGCTGAGGCCGAGGTGTCCCAGACGCCCCAACTTAGTGAGCTGGAAGCAGGACGGGGTATGTTGCACGCACCCCCAGCGTCAAGGCCAAGCTGAGAAGTTCCGAGCACCTGCTTCCCTCTCTGTTCTGCAGTGACTGGAAGTTTTCTGGGAGAAAATAACAGGATGAAACTAGTCTTTCTTTTTCCAAGGCCGGAGGAGATGAATTAAATACAGCGGTTCTCAGCCCTTCCCTCGGCTGACACTTTCCATTTCCCACACAGAGCGGGAGGTCTTAGCGGGCGGACTAGCTCCTGTCTTAGATCCTTCCTGGTATAATACATCTACACCTGCTTAACGGGTAACAAAGGCCATCAAATTTATACTCTTCTCCCAATTTTTTCTTAAACCTTGGGTTATTTGACCATTTTTCTATAGGTGGACAAAAAAGAACAGACACTGAAACACACACACACACACACTCGCAGGGCACCAGGATTGAACCATGGCCTTGTATATGCTAGGAAAGTAGCTGACCACTGAGCTACACTTTACATTTTAATTTTATTTTGAGACAGGGTCTTACTAAGTTGCCCAGGCTGGCTTCGAACCTGTGACCTTCTTGTCTTTGTCTCTCTTTTTAAAAAATAACATAATTTTTAAACAAACAAGGTCAGCCAGGCATGGTGATGCATGCCTGTAATTCACTCTGGGAGGCTGAAGCAGGAGGATCACAAGTTTGAGCCCAGGCCTCGCAACTTAGTGAGACCTTGTCTCAAAAATAAAAAATAAAATGGTTCTGGGGCTGTAACTCAGTGGGAAAGCCTAGGTTAAATCCCAAAGAGCGACAGAGAGAGAGACAGACAGACAGACAGGCTTCTTATGTGTCCAGGCTGGCCTTGAACCCTGTATATGCATGTACATATATATGTATTCATGTATACATGTATTTGTGCATATATATTTGAGGTACTGGAAATCAAACCCAGGGCCTTCAGCATGCCAGGAAAGCTCTTTACCATTCAGCTTTAACCTTAGAGTTTATTTTTTTTTCCTTTGGAGACAAGGTCTCACTAAGTTGCCCAGTCTGGCTTTGAACTTGTGATCCTCTTTCCTGGCTGACCCAGTCTCTTAAAAATATATATAAATATAAAAGTAGATATAAATATATATGGCTGAGATGGAAAGATCACAAGTTCAAAACTGCTGAGATGGAAAGATCACAAGTTCAAAACTAGCATCTTGCTATGTTGCCTGAAGTGAGTCTCAAATTCTTGGGCTCACGTGATCCTCCTGCCTCAGCTTCCTGACCAGCTGGGACAACAGGCACATACCATACTTGGCTTGAATAAAAGTATTAACGAGACTTTTTGGAGACTCCTCATGCTTAATTCAGAGGCCTTTTGACAGGGGTATTGGTATTCTTTTGATTGAAAGTTTATACTGCGCACATATAATATGGCCGTACTTTATGTGAGTAGAGTTTTTATGTAATGAAGTTAAACATCTATTTATGAGGTTTTGCCAAGGGTAGTAGAACACACTGGCGAACTACTGCTTTTATACAGTCATATTTGAATCTACTCCACTGCTGCAGATTTGGAAAGAATTATAAAGCACAGGAGAAAGCAGGAATTTAAAATTGTACAGGGAAGAGCGGCCTGCAATGGCTTCTGGCCAGTTCATGGCGAAGTGTGGGAGGACTTGCGTGTCTAATGCCTATTGCATGTTCTCCCAGGGACAGCCTATTTTAGTGTGCGTCTCCCTCCGAAATGCTGAGTCAAGTGGGGTGAAACGAGGTGACCCAGCACACTGTATGCACAGCTCTGGCCCCACGCAGTAGATGCTCAGGAAACATTTTATGAATCAGGGTCTCAAAGGGCTTACTATGAGAGGGGGCCTGGGGTTTTCGGCCCGTTATTGATTTTGCCATCCATGTATTTATCAAGTAGATTTGGGTATATAGCCCCGCTGGGCTCATTTTTTCCTCTCTGCAAAATCAAGATGATAAAACTTCTCTTACAGAAATATGGTGATGCTGGAGATACCGCGTGCGAAATGACTTGTTCTCCTAGGAAGCGATGGGCTGTGGGAACACAGGAGGCACCGCCAGGGGCACCTGCAGCGTTCACATGAAACTTGTACCGCACGGAGCGTGGGCCAGGCCCTCGGCCTCCGGACGGAAGCTCTTTCCTGTCATTTCTTCCGGGCTGCAGGGGATCGATGCTGTCTCCTTGCGATGGCACACCTGTGTCTCAGCCGCACCCTGGGCGCTCACCAAGAACCCCGAAAGGAGCAGCCTGTAACAGCAGAGGGTGGTGGGAGGTGCGGATGTCACAGGGCCTTGGGCTCAAGGAAGAAGGAACTGGGCGAGAGACCCTGACAGGACGTGCGAGAAAAGACAGATCGATCCCAGTGATTCATCATGCCAGGCACTGTGTAAATAATCAAAGGCACCAGCGGGGTGACAGATAGCGGTGTCACTTGGCGAGGCCCTTAGCAGGGCGGACAGCCCGACAGCTGCCACCGGTCAGCGAGCGTCACCACACACGCCAGGCTGGCCGGAAGCACAGCCCAATCTCCAGGGCAGGTTATTAGGAAACTCGCCCCAGGGCTGGCAGCCCGGAAGGGCGCAGGATGCTCCCCACTGTCCCCCAAAGCCAGGGACCCCCGACAGATGCATGGAATCTGTGGCAGTCTCGCCTCAGCGTGTCCGAGGCAGCGTGACGTGTTCTCTCGGATGGACAGCGGCGAGCGGTCTGCGGGGAAGAGGGGGGAGGGTTACGCATGGAGCCCCCGTTTAGCAAATGCGCTCCTAATCTCTGCTTGCCCGCCCCGCCGCTGAGCTCCTCTTACCCGTAAATCAGCCGACTGACAGCCGCATCGACAGGCACGCATTACCCTATAGGCACCGCGGTAGGTGAGCGGCTTCAGAATCACTCCCGCCTATGGATCAGAAATCCCCAAAGTGGAAATAAAATCCACTTTCTGAACTGAAGATGTCTCTGTCTACTTTAACTACATTATGTGCTTGGAGGGGCCCTCTTAATGGGCCGAGGAGGAGCGCAGAGATGCCCAGACTCCCTGGAGCCACAGGTTCAACTCCCAGCTGACTCGTCTCAGCCTGCTGGTCTACCCGGGAGATAAACGCAGCCGCTAACGGGCTTGCTGTGCGCAGAGCGCCTCGACCAGTCGCACTGACTGAGAATCTCGCCTATTTTTCTTAAAGTGGACATTAAACCCGATGCTGGGACTTTTTTTTTTTTTTCACTATGTAGTTCAGGCTGGCCTCAAACTCCTAGCAGTCTCCCTGCCTCGGCCTCCATGGTGCTGGGATTACAGGTTTGTATTACTGTGCTTGGCCAATTGTGGTATTTTTGACCTTCTTGAAAAACCCTGCATATAATCTGCCTGAAAAACCCGGTGGGTATCATTTATAAGAGAACAACTACCCTTAGGGGGCCCCCTTCCACCTTGCAGCAGCTTTGAGACGTCCTAAATACCCGGGGTTTGCGGAGGGCACGAGTTTCCACTCCGGTTACTCTCCATGACTCCCAGCCTTTGCCACGCCTGGACTGGAAGTTCCCGACTGCTTCAGCCTTCAGCGCACCTTGTCAGGGCACAGCCTCAGTCTGCCTCTCTGCCTGCGGCTCCTGACCTTCCTTTGAATTCCGCCAAGGCTAATCCTGCACGCCCTTCAATCTGCATTCCGGGCTGTCCCCAAGTCTGGCTTCGGGGTGGTCCTGATTCGGCTGGGGGGATGCGATGTAAGGGGCAGGAGCCCTGGCGTGGGGCAAAGGAAGGCAGTTTCCTGGGGGGCTGTTTCCCCACGGCCTGCTTACCCCTGCCTGTGCTTCACCCCTGCCTGCCGCGTGGTTGCAGTAATTCTGCAGGGTAGGCAAGTCACTGGGTTGATCTGCATTTTGCTTTGTAGGACAGGCCTGAGTCACAAGAACCTGGGTTCCTTTCTGGAACCATCGGGGGATTGAACTCAGAACCTTGCGCTTGCCAGGCAGGCGTTTATTCCACTGAGCTATATCCCCAGCCCAGGAGTGGAGGATATTCTAAAACCTAAACTTTAAGCATCATCCTAGCCCCTGACGGATGCCAGTGGAACATTAATACTCATGTTAAGGACTTTAGGTTTTTAAGGGATGCAGGCAGCGTGGGCACTTCGGAAATCCGTGTCTTGAGAAGACTCCAGAAAGAGCTCATTTTAGGTCAGTGAGGAACGCTGGGGCCCAGAGCCACATGAAACCCAACTTCTACCACTTGCCGGCTGAGATTAACTTCTCTAGACCTCAGTTTCCTCCTCTGTAAAATGGGAGCAATGGTAACATCTACTCCATGAGGTTTTTAAAAATTTAATTAAAAAAAAAAATCTTTTTGAGACAGGGCCTCACTATGCAGTTTAGGCTGGCCTTGAACTCTCTTTGTAACCCAGGTTGATCTCAAACTCGCAGTGATCTTCCTGCCTCAGCCTCCTGAGTGCTGGGATTCAGGCATGCGCCACCACGCCTGGCTAGATCTTACTTTCTTTATACCTAGCACCATGTCTCACGTGCTTCAGATACCAGTCAACTTTTCTCAGCCTAGGGGTCTGAATTCTGCCAATGAAAAATTTATTTTTGCCTGTATTACATAGTTGGAAATGGAGTCAGAAAACAGTGATCCCCACTGTCCGCAAGGATTAATTAAGTTTTGCCATCGGAACATATTTACAGGTTTCTCCCCGCAAGTGCAGCTCATCACAGCACCCCCTCTTCGGCTTGAGTTTATGGATTCTGCCTGGTGCTGAGCAGCAAGGTCCCCCACCCTGTTAAAACATCAGGTACACTGTGTGGTGGCACATACCTGAGTCTGAGCACTTGCGAGGCTGAGGCATGAGGATGGCTTTGAGTTCAAGGCCAGCCTGGTGTACGAAGTGAGTTCAAGTCCAGCCTGAACTACAGAGCAAAACCCCACCTCAAAAAGCCACTTGTCTAACACTGTTCTGCAGATGGCTGGACTCCAACAGCACCTCTTGCACCTGCAGGCGACTTCAAAACATGAAGCAGTGACCGAAAGCGGTCCTCATTTCGTGCTTGGAGCGGGAGCTGGAGATACGTGGGTGGGCCTGGTCTGGTTTTGGCTGGAAACTGAATGTAAAATTTCTGTCCTTGTGGGTGGGTAGGGGAAGCGTCCAGGGCCATACCAGGCCAGAACCATCCCCACCGCCTTCCGAATGGCCCTCTGGGTCAGCCCTGGGCCAGCGCCTGCCCTGCCCTCGCCGCTCCTGGGCTGTCTGCTCCTGGGAAGAAAAAAAGATGTGGGTTTCCTGGAAGAGCTGCCTTGCAACTTTACAGGAATGAGATCATTCCATTAAAAATAATAAGCCAGGCGGTCTCCTCCTGGCGACCTGTTTCTTAGACCTCGCTGCCAGCGGGGGACACTCCTAGGATGCCTCTGCAGGGAGCCTGGGTAGGCACCCACCGAGCTGCGTTCCGCCTCCAACGTGAAAATCCCTTTCTTCGGATTCTTCCGCAACTGTGGGGGGTGCGGAGGGCCCGGGCATGCACAGCAGAGGAGGGGCCGGGCATGCATGTTGCTGACTGACAACGTGAAGAAAAACATGCAGATAATCCCCTTTGGTAAGGGAGATTAATCCCAGGGCCTTTGCACTGAGCGATGTCCCCAGACCTTTTTTATTCTGAGATAGAGTCTCGCCCAGACTGAGCTTGAACTTTCAATCTTCCTTTGTCAGCCTCCCAGACCTCTGAGGTTACAGGTGTGTGCCGCCGCTCCCAGCCCTTAACTTTGTTTTGTAAATGAGTAAGCATGTCTGACTCAGTAGGATCTAAAACTTTTACTGGACAAATATATTAAAATGGAGTAGAACATAACAAAACGTCACCGTGATCGGTCCTTTCCTGAAAATACACCTGCAGAAAAAGATGCTGCATGGCCACTTTACGCTGCTATGGGGACTGACGCAGATCACCTCATGTAACCCTCATGAGCCAGGAGGGAAATGTAACGAGAACAACGAGGAAAGAAGGGAATTTGGGCACCTGTACAGGTTATCTGACAGATGTAGGCAAGGTGTGGGTCTCTGTCCCAGTCTCTTCAAAGTATGTGTGTGTGTGCGCGTGCGTCTGTCTGTATGCATTTAGTTTTTTGAGACAAAGTCTTGCTCTGCAGTCCAGGCTGGCCTTGAACTGACCATGTAGCCCAGGCTGGCCTCCAACTTGAAGCGATCCTCCTGCCTCAGCCTCCCAAGTTGTGGGATGACAGGTGTGCTGCCATGCCTGACTGTTCCTAAACATCTGAAGGACTGTCCCATAGACTTGTGTGAGGTGGGAGAATCAGGACACCTGAGGGAAACTAATGAAAGGGAGGATTAAATTTGGCCCCAGTCCCCTGTGGGGTTGAGCCAGGTCCACAGAAGCTCAATGGTCATAGATGCCGACACTGGCTTGAAAGCCAGCTTCACCACTGCTGTCCTGGATCTCTCTCCTGCTCACCCTTGGACAGCTGTGTAAAAGCTGACTTTTACATGTATGTCTTGCTGACTCAGACCTTACAGTCAGAGAAACTAAGTCAAGCTAAGCCGGGCTGCTGGAGGTGGTGTACCCACTGGGGAGGCTGAGGGCAATCTCTCTGTCCTGGTCTTCTTTCCTCTTGTTGTCTCTGCCCTGGAGACCTCTTAGGTGCTTCTTAGAAAGCCCTACAGCGCCTTGGAACATAGCTTGAAAACTGCCACTTTTGGCTGGTCCCTTGGGAACTTAAAATGCAGATTCCTGGGAACCACTCCAGATGAACCGGGTCAACCTATGGGGAGGGAACCCAGGCATCTGCAGTCACATACTTGGTATTTTCAACTTATTTTTTGTGACAGCGTCTCGCTACGTAGCCCAGGCTGGCCTCAGACTTGTGCAGATCCACCTGCCTCAGCCTCCAGAGTGCTGGGATGACAGGTGTGTGCCATGACGCCCGGTGGGACACGCTTTTTAGGGTGCTTCCCACCTGAAACAGGGCAGGAAATCTAACTGGCCCGTGTTCTGTGTGCCATGCTGCATTTGCTGATTGATTTCTGCGTCCGAACACGTCACCAGGTGGGCACCTTTACAATGGTCTTGCTTTACCCGGACATAGATGCAAATATTGATAGAGCGATCAAAAAGTTTTCATATTTACCCAAGGAGCAGATGGCCGCAGACGTGCTATGAAGGTACTGGAGGCCTGCTAAGGGCTCGTCGTGTATTTTACAGCCTGGGTAAATGTCCACCCCCCACCCCCCACCCCCGTGAAGCCCGCGGATACACGAGCAGCACAGGCCTAGAACAATCTCCCTGGCCTCCCCTTGGCGCCGAGTGAGGGTCGCCTTGGATTAACTGGACTCCACTTGATTGCTACAGTTTCAATAGCTTGTTCAGACATCGACCGCTGTCATGTCACCAGGAGCAAAGGATTAATAATAGGGTGCTCGGGGTGGCTCAATACCGCTGATAGTGCTGACAAAGGACCGTTAGCAGGGCTCCCCCGGGATGCGGCCCGCTCAGCGAAGCCACAGGGAGCATCATTCAGGATCCGCAGAATAATGATGAACTCCAGGGCTCCGGCCTACGGAACCCCCGGGATCTGTTCTCTCCTAATACGTCCCGGCCCCCCTCTTCCTGTTCCTAAGTTCACAGCTGATCTGGAGTCAGAATCCTCAGTCACATCCCTCCTCCCACGAGTGTGTCCCTCCGCGAGTCCCTGCGCCTGTATGGTTTGTGAAAGACCTACGTTTGCCAATTCGGACCATGGGAAAGAGGAGGAGGCCAGAGAAGCTTGGTTTTGCTGGACGCAGATCTCCCTGTATGGTCAAAGTATGGAGGCTGGAACTAGAAAGAAGACTGGTCCCTGGGTGCGGAGGCCCATGCCTGGAATCCCAGCACTGAGGAGGCTGAGGCAGGAGGATCTCAGAGAGTTCTAGGCCAGCCTGGGTTACATAGAGGGACCCTGTCTCAAACAAACACAAATAAACAACAAATCCCCCAAAGGAAGAAAACTGGTCATTTAAAGAGATGAACTATAATTTTTCAAAATTCTATTATATTAATTGTATAAATCATGGGCAAAATAATGACAAGAGATAGAAACCCAAGAGCTGGTCACTGTGTCCCATCTGCCCGTACAGGACAAGAGGGCCACATTGGCTGGGCTGGTTTGGGTCCTGGATCTCCACAGCTAGCAATGGAATGGTGATGTGACTTCCTATTCAAGTGTGTTTGGATAATTTTCTAAGTTTTCATAGAAGCTTTATTTTTTATGCTGTCAGGCTTTTCCTCATATGGGGTCAAGATGCCGCTCACTTAACAACCCGAATCCAGACCTGAGGGTTTAGACAGGCACGGGTGTACGTGTGTGTGTGTGTGTGTGTGTGTGTGTGTCGCCGTCGCCAGCAAGAACCACTAAAAATAACACAATTAACTTGATGTCGGCGCTCAGCTTGTCCTTATATATGGGCTTCTTCACACTATCCAGACTACTTTAATTAGAGGAGCAGACTATTTTAATTATTCCTAAAAGGCTGAGTATTTTCCACTGATTGGAATAAATATGCCAGCGAGCAAACAGTTTCTGGGGACTTGCAGATGCTAGGGACGATGCCACATTCACAGGGAGACGGGCGCCATTGAGGGTGAGGCCGGCATGGGGCTAGGCACGGACAACAGCGAAGATAACTGAGGTTGCACATCACTGGCTTGAGGGGTGACATCCACACCCCAGCACCCCGGCACCGATGGCAAATTCCAGGCCTTAAGGGGTAGAATACAGTTTGGCTCACCTTCATTCAGCATCGCGAGGGGTCACATAGTGCCCGGAGGTACCAAGGTAAGTCAGAAACGGCCAGCCGTGCTGGTGTGCATCTGCCATCCCAGCACCCAGGAGGCTGGGGCAGGAGGATCACCATGAGTTTGAGGTCAGCCTGGATTACATGGTGAGACTGTCTCAAAACAACAGAACAAGACAAGTAAGAAATAAATTCCATTCTCAAGGAGCTATATTTTCTAGTAAGAAAAACAGTCAAATGAATAATACAATAGAATTTGGTGAGTAAAAAGCAAAATTATGGAGTCTGCATTAATATAAAACACATAAAGGGGATGATGTGTAGGGACAGGAGATGGCAGAATGAGTATCAGCTTTCTAATCATGTGGCCCTGGCTTAAATCCTGAATATTTTAATTTCCTGTCAGAAAGCTTTGGAAAAATAATTTGAACTGTTTTTAGGCTTGGTTTCATGTGTGTGTGTGTGTGTGTGTGTGTGTGTGTGTGTGTGTGTGTGTTTTTTGAGACAGGGTCTCACTATGTAGCCCAGGCTGGCCTTGAACTCAGCAATCCTGCCTCAGCCTCCCAAATGCTGGGGTTGCAGGTGTGTGCCATGTCTGGCTAGTGTTACGCTTTGAGGATAAGGATGACATTTACTTTGAAAAGGTTTGTGGGGGGTCCAGGAGATAACTCAGTGGCGCAAGCACCTGCCTGGCAAGCGCAAGGTCCTGAGTTCGATTTCCGATACCAAAAAAAAGTAAAAAAAAAAGAAAAACAGCATGAAAAGGTTTGTGAAGATTTGGCAAGGGAAGATGTCTTAGTTACTCTTTTCTCATTGCTGAGACAAAATACCCAATGCCCAAAATGAAGGAAGGAGAGGTTTATTTCGCTTATAGTTTGTAGAGGTTTCAGTCCATACATGGCTGGTTCAGAGGCAGAGTGGCACATGGCAGAGGGCAAACATGGCAGCAGAGCACAGCAAAAACAACCAGCAAAAGGGAGGAACGGCTGCAAACAGCCTCCTCTCTTCCCTTACATTGTAAACAGCCTATCCCCACCCAGGGGGGGGTGTAGCTCTCACACAATCTCCACGCCCTCCTCTTCCACAGGCTCAGGATGTATACAAAGTAAGCACCCTGGCTTCCTGCTGAGTCACTCAGCCAAACCTCTAGACTCCTCAAGTTGACACAATGTATCAACCATAACAGAAGATTTGTAAAAGTATCAGGGTGGCTCCTAGTATGAGTTTCCGAGCAGCAACTGAGTTAGTATCAGGTTTTTCCTTGTGTACCTGTGTGAAGGTTTCATAAGGAAAACAGAGACTAAGCTGGGTTTTGGCAGATGAGTAGAAGTTCTCTAAGAATAAAGGAATGGGATATGTGGGAAAAGGGGACAGCTGGTTATTATCTCTACGTAACGGAATGAAGCTAGGCGTGGTGGCACATGTCTATAATCCAGCACCCCAGGGGGCTGAGACAGGAGGATTCCCAAGTTTGAGCCCAGCCTGGGCAACTTGGTGACTTAGAGAGATACTATCACAAAATAAAAAAATAATGAAAGGGCTGGGGATGCAGCTTCAGCAGCGTCTCCTGGGGCTTAGGCTTCGGGCGCCTGCGTCAGTCTGGCTGGCATCCTCCCAGAAACTTGTGCTCGACACACCCAGAGACCCTGGATCTGCTGTCCAGCCATGGGTGGTGGCCGCTCCAGGCACGAACTTGGCTTTGTTGAGAAATGGCTGGGGTGAGCCGCTGATTTAAGAGGAAGATCACCCTAGACTTTTGAAGGGGGCTCCAGACACAAGCTAAAAGATAAAGTACAGGTGGTTCCCCCGAAAGATGCGGGGACTGTTTAAATTTTTTTTTTTTTTGTAATACTGGAAATTGAACTTAGGGCATTCACAATGAGTTACACCCCCAATAATTTTATTAAAAAAAATTTTTTTTGAAACAGTGCCAGGCATACACTTATAATTCCAGGGAATGGGAGCTTGAGGCAGGAGGGTCACCACCGGTCCAAGGCCAGCCTGGACTACATCTACATGGCAAGTTTTTTTTTTTTTTTCTTTTTCTTTTGAGACAGGGTCTAAGTTACTAAGTTACACTGGCCTGAGGAGAAGTCATCCTTTCAGATTCAGGGAATGACGATGCGCTTATACGAAAAGCTGACAAACTGAGCGAAATCTCTTTGAGGTTGAGGATGCTTTTGGCATTCCTTCATTTCTTCACTAAAGCTGGACCTCATGCCTTCCAGTTCTAGGTACCTCAGAGACAAAGGTAAGTAGACTATTTGCCCTCAGGGAACTCAGTGTAGAGTGTGAAGTGGATGTAGACAAGACATTATAACGCGGCTCGTCATTCACATTGAGGCTTTGAACAGAATCTTTGCAGAGGACAGGAATTGTTCCTAAGTCTTCTTTAAATTTGTATTTTTCAGAGGCAGAGTCTTGCTATGTTGTCCAGGGTGGCATTGAACACAGGGCGATCCTCCTGCCTCAGCTTCGCGAGCACTGGGATGACAGGCGTGCGCCACCACGCCTGGCCCTGTTCCCAGATCTTGAAGACCGTGTTGTGCTTATCGAAACACACAGAGGCACTTCATCACAGTGGTTCCCAGTGACTACTCTGCATTAGTGAACAAGAGAGATCGACCTCTCAACACACACTTCTCGATAATATTAAGTTATTTAATCACCTCATGAAATTAAATTAAGAAACTTAAAGTACCTGGTGTGAGTCTGCCAATCTATGAAATGCGATGAGAACACGGAAGGTAATTTTTACTGGTAAAAGAACTTGAATTCAGGAAAGATAAGCAACTCGCCACAATTATACAGCTATTAAGTCAAGAAGATGGATTTGAAATCTATTGTTTTTTTTGTTTTGAGGCAGGGTTTAGCTGTGTAATTCAGGTTGGCCTCAAACTCACAGTGATCCTGCTTTAGCCTCTCAAGTGCTGGGACAACCAGTGTGCACACCCAGCAAAATCCAGTTCTTTCTGTACCCTATCACTCCAGATTCCCAAATACAATACAAGAACATCATAAAGTTTTCCAGGTCTGTAGGAAAACGAGAAAAATAAGAATTATATAGTGAATCTGCCCCATAAAGCTATATATGTATTTATTTAACATGAAAGGCTTTATTCTGAGCTTAAGTTCTTTGAAGTTTCTGATATCAAAATATTCTTTTCTTTGAAGCTTTGTTAAAAGGTCATAGTGATTTAAAACACCTTCTGGTCAAAAGTGAAAACTGACAAGCCCAGGGAGCCATGGAGATACGCTGCTCTACCCACGGTTGTAGAACTGCGCTAAAACATTGAAGTTTATGTCCTAAGCAAAGGGAAGGCACTTGAGTATTTCTAACAGCAAAATTACAAAATCCCCATTCTAGAGTTTATTGCTTCATTAGCACGGAGGATGGGTTGGAGGGGTAGAGAACCAAGGCAGGATGATCAGTTAGAAAACTTCCAAGAATCCACCTATCTGGATGTGGTGGTGTACACCTGTCATGCTAGCACTTGGGAGGCTGAGGCAGGAGGATCTCTATGAGTTCAAGGCCAGCGTGGGCTACATAGGGAGGCCCTGCTTCACAAAACAAACAAACCCCACCCCCGCAAGTCCAACAAAGACGGGGTGAGAACCTCAAACTCAGGCAAGAGACACTGAAGTAGTAGATTCGGTGTGTGAGAGAGACACAAACTAGGGTCCTCCCCAAATTCTCAACTCCTGACATCTTGAAGGGTGGACCCATTCCTCAGATGCTGTGTACCTGACCAGCACAGCAATAAAGGCGGTGGGGGTGGGGGTGAGTTTTCATTTCAAGGATAAGTAGTAAACAAGGTCTTTTTACTTTTCTTGCTGGGGAATGAGCCGGGGCCTTTGCACGGGGCCACATCCTCAGGCCTTTTAAAAAACTTTTCATTTATTGTGAGACGGTCTTGCTCACTTGTCCTGGCTAGGGTTGAAGTTGTGGTCTTCCTGCCTCAGCCTGCCAAAGAGCTGGGGTTATAAGCCTGTACTCCCATGCCCAGCTTCTGATGAAAATGATTTTAAAATACTGATTCTATCTCTCCAGGCTTCTACAAAAAGATTATGCAGTGGAGTCCTGAACTTTGACGTAGGTTCAAATACTCATGCCCCCAAAGTAAGTTGTGTTACGCAAAAGAAAAATTTTAATAAGTGTGCAAGATCAATGGGAGGCCTGGATAGGGTACTTTATTAGGTGACTGCTATCATAGTATGACCACTGACGATCTTCATCGTTGAGTCAGAGAACCCATAAGGTCACTAATATGGAGGAGCTTGCTGGGTTCTTCTGCCCCAATCAGAAAGACTAAAATAATGGATATAAAAGGTTTTGCAGTCCCCAAACCCAAGATGCCCAGGAGCAAGTATTCATGTTGACTTCGAAGACGCAGAGAGAGAGAGAGCTGTAGCTATCCAGTAAAGCATGTAGATAAAAGACAGTGGCTTAGTGGCTTAGTGGCCCAGGGCCGGACACATCTGGCCCTTTCTTGTGAATTTCTCTGCCCTCGAGCAGTAACAAATCAAAGGTACCCTTGAAAAATATGAGCACTTGGGGGTGTGAGCAGCCACCCGAAGACAGAAGTGGATTTAGCACAATCCCCCCCACCCCTGGCACCCCAATTATAGGGGAAGGCTCCGACCTGACAACCTGCCCTTGCGGGTCTCAGCCCCAGGCCGAGGGCAGATCCGGTGACCTCGGCCCTAGTAAAGAGGGAAGGGGATTGGGCAGTAAATTCTGTCCTGGCCACCATCAGCTGGGCTGTAAATCGGAATCCTCTCCGTGCCCTCTCTATTACCGCACTCACAGCGTGAAGTTATGAGCCTCCTCCCAGCGCCCGCTATAAAACCGTGATGGATGGAGGCGAACCTCAGGGAGTTAATCTATTCTTCCATTAAATTTTACTTTAATTGGTGTGTGAGTCAATCAGAAACTCACTAGACAGTGAATTAAGAAAGAAAAGCATGAAATAGGAAAAGGGCTGTCTTCTGCAGTTACTATATTATCATGCAGGATTATTCTTCCATTGAGAGGGGAGACCATTGGTCCATACGGATAATCCCTGGCTCAGTGAAGAACAGGAGAGAAAAACAGGCAGCCGTGAATCCTCCTCGAGGGTGACATTAATACATGTGACATTTACACACAGTCACACAGGCCTTGCCGAGGATGAGGACGCCTCTGCCTTGCCACCCCCACCGCAGTAATTAGGCCGAGGGCGGGGACGAGGAAGAGAAGGAGAATTAATACAAAGGCGCAGTCCCTCCAGCCTGGGCCACCGCGGGTACCACAGAAGGCGGCAGTGAAGGGCCGAGGGGGAGCGGCCTAAACGTGCCCGACCTCAGGAAAACGTTCACGCAGTCTTTAAGGCCACCGGGGCCCAGGTAAAGATTCTCAGAATCTAGTAACGGCCTCTCTGGACTCTTCTTGTCTAATTAGTGGAATAAGAAGCGAGCCAGTTTGGAGCCGAGTGTTGCTCCAGATGGGGGCAGTGAGGGGGGGGAGCCAAATGCCAAGAAAAATAAACCAGGGTGCAGAGGAGAAACAGCAGCCAGGGCTCCCGAAACTGCTCCTGAGCTGGCCAGGGCCGGTAAGGCCTGGAAATACATGACAGTAAGGCTTTACGGGCGGGAGCCCCAGGGACCCGAAGGTCTCTCTGTGAACAACGGACTTCAGGGAAAAGCCAAGGGTTGAGTAATGATCTTGGTGGTCGCTCACGATGAAGAAGAGGCATAAAGCATAAAAGGCAAGGAATAACTTCCCTTATTCTAATGGTAGGAAATATCCTGTCACCGAACAGCCGGCGCGGAAACACAGCGGGCCTGTGTCTGGGCGAGGGCTGGAGCAGTGGCAGCCTCGCCACCCTGGCCGTGGCAGGTGAGCCGAGGGAGCCCCGCCGCCTGGCGCACGGGCAAAGCCTGTGGAAAGCACGTGTCCAGCGCCAGGGTCGCCCCGTGGAGTCGGGGGGACCGCAGAGGCCCTCCTCCTCCAAGCGGGCACTGTTTCCCGCCAGTGCGCCCAGGGCTACACTTGAACGTGGTGCCCGCTGGAGCCAGGACGCCCGGGGGTGTGACCAGCTGCGCGCCACGCCCTGGGTGGTGTCTCCCTCTGCGTCTCAGGGTCAGGCGGAGCTCAAAGGTGGCCTTTGAGTCCTCGGAAAGGACGTCAGGTTGCCTTTGGAATTCTTCACCCTCAAAGACAGTGGCCCCACCCTCCCTCTACAAAGGGCCGGCCGCTCACGGCAGGTGCTCACCAGTGTTAGTTCCACCTTATATATCAAAAAGGTGTTAGGCGCAGCCAGTCACTCAAGGTCGGGGCTCAGGGACGCTGCCTCCTGGTGGGACGTGGGCGGGGGAGAGGGTACTTGGTTTGGCCTGGGGCCATGTCGAAGGCCACACAAGGGGCTCCTCACACAGCAAGGGGAAGCCGGGCCTGACCCCTGGGTGAACTCGGTGCCTTCTCGGGCTGGGAGCGCGATGGGGCCCTGGGGACAGGGCTGTCCTACGCCTGTGTCCTCCAGGGGTGCAGAGGTGAGTGAGGGCGGGGGAGTGAAGGTTCTGGATAATTAAGGGACTCAGATGCCCCACAGCAGGCCGCGAGCTCAGCCTGGGCTGGCGGCTGCGCACAGATCACCTGAGGCCTTAACAGGCCCACACTGGTGTGGCTAAATCCCGCACACTGGGGACGCAGCTGAAGCAGAAAAGGCACCCAGCTGCCCGTGGCAGATGAGTGTGTATGTAACCACCCGTCCTCCTGGGGGGAGGCCCCGAAAATAGCAAAACAAGCCCCATACCACACCTCACACTTCAGCCTGCTGCAGCGACACCGCCCCTAGCAGGAAGGTCCGTGGTTAGTAAGGCGGTTTTCAACGCATTTCATAGTGGTATGTTTCCCAAACATCCTGGAATCCAGCAGCAGGAGGGTTTGTCTTTTGGAATCATTGCTGTTTGAAACCATTTGGCTGGGGGAATAAACCCTGGGAGCTTGACAAATTTTTCTTTCTTTTTCTTTTTTTTTTTTAGTTGCCTGCCCCCAAGCATGGACCCTTGGGCTCTGCGCACTTTGGTGGTGGGTTTGTAAAGTGATGTCAAGGTATCGGGTCTCCTGACACCCCAGATTCTGTGCAGCCCTGTGATGCACTTGGAGGCAGTGGGGGGAAGGAGGCGGGTGGGACAGCATCCCTGCCTGAAGGAGCACCTGGCCGGCCATGCCGCGGCCCCCTTTTCTTCTAACCTGCCTGATGTCTGGCGTCCAGCAGGGAGGCGCATGGGAGGCTGATGGCCTCACCCTCGGGCTTCTTTAACTGAATTAGCCGCCTTAAGTGCCTTGGTAGCCCCGGGAATGGGCCTCGTCCATCAGCGGGCAGGAAGGGCTGCTCGCAGGGTATAATTCTGCCTCAGGAGGAACGGACTCCCCGGCACATGGGCCTGAACTGCAGAGTAACAGAGCCCTAAATCTCCAGGCGCAGATTTACGGCCTCCACCGCCCTTCTTTACTGCAAATACAATCCGGCAGTAATGGTCTAACACAGCCACGCCATCACCAACCGGCTGATGGCGCGCATAAAAGCAATGTCAACCAAAAACTATGAGTTTATAAAAGGGAACAAACCCTCAACAGTGACAGGAACATGAAACCCATTAACAATTTAAACACTCTCCATTTTTTATTTCCCACCTTGCAGCTATTATTGCTGATAGAAAGCTTCTCGGTGGAGTTAACCACTGCAGGGAAGGGTTAGGAAGCCCGGCTTAACCCCTGGGACAAGAGCTTGTGTGGTTTGGGCCCCTGATGGTGCGGTTGGAGCCTGTGCTCCTGGGGACACCACCCTCACCCGCAGCGCCCAAGGATTCGGGGCCTTGAGGGCACAGTAGGGCACCCCCTAGCGGGCCCAGAAATAATTCTCAGGAACTGAGCGAAATATATATTGTTGGGACTGGCGGGATGGCCTGGGGACACGCCAAGATGCGGGCCTGTCCCGCAGAAGGAACAGTAGGACACGCTGTAGAGTAACTTCTGAAAAATAAATCAAGACTCAGTTCTGGCACGATAATATTCCGTGTTTATGCTGTTATGCGCGGGGGATGTCTTTCTAAGGACCCTAACTGTAGGGTCTACCTGTGAAGGCAGAAGTTGCCTTCAGGAAGTTTTCTTAGTGATCTTCGTAAAGCTCAGTGAGGCCCTTACCGTATCTTTTTCTACCCTTATGCCCCTACCTCTACGCAATGAGCCTTAATTTGAGTGTCTGGCTTCACCCTTTGAAGGGACATTGTACCGGATTAGTCCCACTCTGTGGACTGGCTCTGCGGGGTTTTGCGTCGGTGCAACGCAGCACCCACTGTTACCTTCCGGCCCCGAGCGAATCAGACACCAGGAGTATAACTCATCTGCCTAATGTAACTACAGGCCTCCCCTACCAAAAAGTAATATTACGGCGGAGCTCTCTGAAGAAAGACACTAGGGCAGGCTGGCATCGCCTCCCTTCTGTCTTCCCCTCCCCTTTTCCCTGAGTCAAAGCGTGAGATGAGACCACAGGGAGACGTACAAGCCCATCATTAGGCGATTTAGCCTAAAATAAAAACTCTCCCCTCTGTTCTGTCCGTGGGACAAACTTGCGGAAGCAGAGCCTCTCTCTGTAATTTTGAGCTTTTTGTGTACGTGGCCTGGTATACAGTTCATCTTATAGAGATAAGATCTTTGCATTAAAGAGAAATGAATCCTATTTCTCTTTGCAAAGAGGAGGATAAAGGTCACTGGGAACATGGTCACATAGACCCACAGGCAGAATGCTGCTCAAGTTCAAGTCCTTGATTTACATATATGGTGCTGGTTAGCTGAGGAATTTCATATAAAATATAATCTGTGCTCATGGGCCAGAGGGAACCACAGGTACAACTGAGGAACAGGTACTTGTTAAGAATATTCCTGTATTTCTGGCACTTTACCAAAGCAATAACCCACCAAGGCCTAGCAAGCCACCCGCAGACGCTTAGCAGGGGCTGGGGTGAGCAGGAGCTCTTTGCACCTGGTTTTCGGCACAGGTATGTAGATTTTGAACTCCTCAGATACGGCACTTGTTGGTTTGAGAGAGAGAGAGAGAGACAGAGAGAAGAAAAGGAAGGATAAGAAAAGAAGTTTAGAGGCGAGAGGCAAGGAGCTCGCCCAAGAAGACTTCTCTCCCCAGCGGGCAAGGGGATGCAGCTACCACAGGCATGGTGACGGTGGCACTGGATGACGGTCCGCCCACAGCTGGACAATGACCAGCGCTCCTAAGGTGCCAGCGTTGGTGGGGACAAACACTTCAGGAAGTGGCAGGCCGCACGGTGGCTTTCCTGGACCTGCACAATCAACTCCAACCAGGGCCTTTCTCCGGCTTGAGTCAGAACGGCAGAGGCAGCCCCGACCCGCATTCCGGGAACAAAGCCTTTCCTTCCTCCCAGCCCTAAACAAAGGGACAGCAGAGGGTTCGGTGGGAACATCTTGAAATAAGGTATCGTCCCCCCAAATGGAAGGAAGTCACAGGGGAGATTGACGCCATAAAGGGGGTCCGTCCCATTGAAACGGGTCGTAAACACTTCCTGCAGCCCTCGTAACAGCCACCCACGTCAGCTTCATCTCTATATCTTCCTGTCAGGTCATAAATACCTCTCTCTCAGGCCCCACTTGCAGCCGGGCCTTGCCAGGCAAGTTTACTTCCTGTTAAGGGTTTGCTTCAGCAAACAGAAAGGGTCTGGGAGAGAGGGAACCCCGGCTAACAGCCTACGGGTGTGCAGCACAGCAGTAGTGGGACCCTCTGCAGGGGTTTGACCAGGCCAAGAAAGGGCCAAACTGCTCAGCCAAGGTAGAGAAAATGGAGCAAGGAATTAGTAAAAAAAATTACACTTAGCTGGGCATGGTGCCACACGCCTAGGATCCCAGCACTCGGGAGGCCGAGGCAGGAGGGTTGCAGCGAGCTTGAGGCCAGCCTGGATTACGTAGTGAATTCAAAGCCTGAATTACAGAATGAGGCCCCGTCTCAAAAAACCAAACAAAGAAAAAATAAAGACGAAATTTAGAAGCGAATAACAACATTTACCGCCTCCCAGACGACGTGTGTGTGTGTGTTTTCCGCATCTGTCCATGCTTTTGGGGTCCTGGCGGTCATGGCAGGTAACAGAAACAGGAGAACACAGGGAGCGGTAACTTGAAACAAAACCCTTGCTGGGAGAAAGCACGCCCTCCCACTGTCAGACCTCAGGTGCGCAAGGGAGGGAGGCGTGACTGACTCTGCTTCCTTTCCGGACCTCGGCACAAGCCTGAGGGACCCGCCTGAGCCACCGTCAGCAGCCACTGAACTGTGCGGTCCACAGTGACGGCACCGGGGTACCGATGTGCTTCCTCCTCCTATCTCCAGTTTCTGGGCTTTCGTGCTTTTCAAAAATGGTTGTAGTCTTTGTGAGACATAACCTACAACCCGAGTTTCTGTCCAGTTGCCAACTGCAGCACCCTATACATTTGGAACTATTTATTTTTAATTTTTTTATTAGTCCATAGCGTTCGCGGTCCTTGTGTGGAGTGGGTGCGGGAAAGAACACTGCTTACTTCCTTTTTCCTCCCCCGTTCCTCCTTCCCCTCCCGCCATCTCCGGCTGCCCCGCCCATCTGAGAAAGACCCAGCCCCAACCTCCAGCCATCCAGTTCTCTTCGTGCTCTTCCTCTCTAATTCGGGTTTCCCATGTAAGAGAAATCGCGCAATATTTAAGCTGTGTGTCCGATTTACTTTGTTTAACATTATGATCTCAAGGGGCATCTATTTTTCTACAAATGACTCAAGTTCTTCCTCTCTCTCTCTCTTTCTCTTTCTTCGTCTCTGTCCTTAGGTAGGGTCTTGTGTAGTCCAAGTTGGCCTTGAACTCACTGTGTAGCCCAGGCTGGCCTCAAACTTGCGGTGATCCTCCTGCCTCAGCCTTCCAAGTACTGGATTACAGGTGTGCGCCACCGCGCCTAGCTTCAAGCGTACCCTTCTTTATGGCATAGCAGTATTCCATTCTGCGTAAATACATTATCTTTATCTAGTCTTCTGTTGCTGGACACACAGGCTGCTTCTAAGGTTTAGCTGTTATGAACTGTGCTGCTATAAGCATGGGTAGGCGTGTACCTGTGTAATATGATGCCTTTGTCTCTTTCAATCTGAGTTTATAAAAGCAGCACATTTTATGAACAACCCATTGTGGTAACACAGTTGATGCAGGCAGAGTGTGGCAGGCTACAGTTGATTCTAGGAGGCAGATTCTAGTCTAGGTGGCAGCTGATAGAAGTCCCACCTTTGTGCTCTGAGAATGCCGGATCTCTGCTGGTTCACTTTACTCAACCTTTGTATTTTTTCATATGCTTTTAGATACTGTGTGTCCTTAAAGAGAGACAAAGGTAGTATTAATAGATTTTCTGTGGTCATTTGTATCAGTCGCAGCCCTGAAACCATAGCTGTGTAACTTTGGGAAAGTTGCTCAACCTCTCTGTGCCTCAGTTATAAAATGGCAATAATAAATAATTCCTTTCTAGTTGGGTGCAGCAGTGCATGCCTGCAACCCCAGCTACTTGGAAGTGTGAGGCAGGAGGATCGAAAGTTTGATGTCAGACTTAGGGAGATCCTGTCTCAAAACAACAACAAAATAAACAAAAAGGGCTGGAATGTAGCTTGGCAGCTCCTGGGTTCAATCTCCGGTGTGACACACACACACACACACCCTGCACCATACCCCTTTTTATATCGCATTGTTCACACATGCAGACCCCTTAGAACAGAGCTGGAACCCTGCAAGGGCTGTGTACAAATTTAAGCTCACAGATAGATGGGAAGGAGGATGTAAGGTAGTCATCTGGGTGGTATTTAAAGTGAAGGATATTGATTATATTCTGAAGTTTCAATTAAACTGAATATTAGACTTCAGAGCAGAATTCAAAGATGCCCATAAATTTAGCTGATGTGACTGTGTGGCTCCCCCACTGCACCCTTTGCCACTTGGTAGCCTTTGTCAGCCTGCGACATTGGGTGGCCCCGAGCACATCCTGCCCTTCTGACCCGGCTCTCTTCCCAGGCCTCCCCTCTCCCTGTTGCTGTTAACCCCAGCATAGCAGAAATTGTCTCATGCCGGCAATAAGGCCTTACTTTACCTCACCTCACTCTTTGAGGCCTCACTGGAAGGGGTGTTTTCAGGAATCATGGAGTCCAGAATCAGGAGGGACTTGGTCAATACTGGGAGACGCAATGTGTGGACCAATGTTAACAAAGAGGAAGTGAAACCACCCTTCCCACCCTCATCATTACACAGCTTTTGGTGTAATGAGACACTCCCTGAGGGGAGCTGTCAGGTCAGAGCAGTGAAGGCAAACACCTCCTCGCCTACACAGGAGTTAGCGGAAGCCATGTACCGCACACAGGGACGGACACGCTTGCTTTACAAAAGCTCCCAAGCACTCTGCGTGGGCCTTCACGACAAGCCCAGGCCACTCTGCTTTTTTGAGATAGAGTTGCACTATGTGGTTCAGGCTGGCCTTGAACTCGCAATGCTCCTCCTGCCTCTACTATGCCTGGCTATGTACTGGGTTCCTCCCTCCCTCCCTCCCTCCCTTCCTCCCTTCCTCCCTTCCTTCCTGGTACTGGGACTCAGGCTCACGACCTCATGCTTGCCAGGCAGGCGCTGTGCCTGTGAGGCACATTCCCGGTCCTGTATCGGCTTCCTTAGCATCAGGAGCCCCAGCGGGATGTGAAATCCCATCAGGACCAGAACAGGCCTATATCTTGCTCTTTCAAAAAGAAACTACTGAACCAAGGGATCAGCAATGCTATTTCTACAAAGGCAAAAAGGTCATCACAAGAAAAGAGGTCAATGAATAGACGCTCATAACATGAAACTGTTGAGCTGTATTTCTATCCATTTGTCCTTCTGAGAAAGGACGGCTCACGCAGTCACAAGTAGCCCTCGTGCGTGCACGTGTGTGTATGTGGGTGTGCTGTGTGTGTGTCTGTGGTCCCGAGCGCCAAACCCAGGGCCTTCACACTGAGCTACATCTCTAGCCCTTTTTTAATTTTTTATTTGAGACAGGGTCTCACGAAGTCACTAAGATGCCCAGGCCAGTTGGAACTTGAGATCCTCCTGCCTCCGCGCCCCTAGAGTTGAGGGATTACAGGCTCGCACCACCATACCTGACTTGATTTTTTTTTTTTTTTGTCTTTTTAAGATAAGTCTCGCTATGCAGTTCAGACTGGTCTTAAGCTCACTTTGCAGCCCAGGCTGGTCTCAAACTCACAAGGATCCTCCTGTCTCAGCCTCCCGATTGCTGGGATTACAGGTGTGCACCACCGCGCCTGGCCAAACACACCTGATTTGTTTTTAAGTTTTAGTCCTCTTCACCGAGTTGTTATTGAGTGTTTCCCTGCATAGCGTATAGCATTAAGAACTACAGGAGATAAAGAGCATAGGATGGAAACCATGCCACCAAGGAGCTGGTGTGATTGCAGCAATACAGTAATAATTTACTAAGGTGCCAAATGCAGTACAAGAGGGGATGGGTTCTCAGAAGGAAGACACTCCTTTACATTGGTGCCATCAGGGAGGGCTGCCTTGGGGTGGTGGTGTTCTGAGTTGAAGTTGAATTTCTATCAGTGAGAAGGGTTCAATAGCGGGCCTTTTCCAAAACATCATGTAACTGAAGAATGCCTCAACATTCCCTTCGATAAGAAAATTTAAATAACATAAATGCTTCAGGATCCTCTAATAGCTTGGCAACACAAAATAGTCCTTTAGACCACTGAGCTGATTCCTAAAGCAGGTATTTGTTTATTTTTGATTGTTTGAGACAGGGTCTTGCTATCTAGTTCAGGCTGGCCTCAAACTCACAGCGATCCTCCTGCCTCAGCCTCCTGAGTGCCGGGATGACAGGTGTGTGTCACCACGCCTGGTTAGAGGCAGGTCTTTAATGTCTTTTTGTACCTTTAATCACACTCAGTTGGTTTAGCTCGCTCAGCTTCAGTCTCACTAGAATTTAAAAGGTCAAATTTCAGAAATCTAAAAGTGATTTAGAACAGCAATGGCAACCAAACCTCAATCCCAGCGAACTGCACACTGGAGCAGTATTGAGAACCGCATCTCGAGTGAAATATACGGATGAAACAGAAATATTCACACGTTATCATTCTTTCCTGAGGTTCTATGTTTTACAAAGTGGAATTTTGGTAAAACTTCAATTCACAATTTGAATTTGACTAAAACTTATGGCTCAGTGATGGCTCTTGACACATATTGCCTATCTGGGAGTGCACAGAGGCCTCGTAAGCCGGCAAGGAGGCGGTGGCCAGGAGCCCTAATGGCACGGAAGGGGAGTCATCTCCGGAACGCGGTGCAGATTTGTTACCCTGCGGAGGGGGGAGGCCGGCGGGAGTTTTCCAGGCTGAGGCTGGAGCAGGTGCGCAGTTCCTGGACATCCTGTCGCCAGCCAGCTAGCCAGTCGCCCTCGGGTGACCCCCAGGCCCCTCTTGTTGCCTCCATTTCTTTCCAGAATATTTTATCTGGTTTCATTTACTGCCAATTTATTTGGTGCATTAAAATAACCTATCATGATTTGAGAGAGGATTTTTTTCCTGCCCTAGAGTTTTGTTTGTTCACTTTTTAAAATTTTTATTTCATTTTATTTTTGGAGACAGGGTCTCTCTGTGAAGGTCAGGGTGGCCACGGACTCACTGTGTAGCCCAGCCTGGCTGAGACCTTTCAATGCTCCTGCCTCAGCCTCCCGAGTGCTAGGATGACAGGTGTGCGCCACCATGCCAGGCGCCTAGATGTTTTTTTTCTCACTGATGGAAAGATCAGAATTAGTCTAAATATGCAATTATCTCCTATTTCACAAAAAATAGTGCTTTGGTATTGTTGATTTAAAGTCATTATTCTTCATCTCTGTTAGGGGGACTCCGCCTATCAGGAATTAGAATTCCATGTCTGAAGGTTCCACACCTGCAGTATATCAGCGATTAAAGTGTGGATTAAGAACTGTCATTATACAGCAAGGGAAGTCCTGGGGGAGGGGCCCGGGAGCCGTGTGACTTAGAACAAGCGGAAGGTGCCGAACGGTAATAAAACCCCGATGGGAAGACATGGAAAAAACAACCGTGCATTAAAAATATATTTGGACCAGCTTGTCTGTGGTTGTGTTTTATAATATTAACTGTTTAAACCTGCTTCAAATGAGAGCCCTGAGTTCTCAAATCCTTTGATTTGGTTAAACATCCGCTACCCTGAAAGGACTCTGCGGCACCCCATAAAACATTATTTATCTGCATGCGTGAACGGCACGATACTGTAATTTCCAGAATAAATGCTGGGTGTAAATTGTTGTTTATGTTGGATCCTGACTGTCTTTACGAGAAACAAAGTGAAAACGGAATCTTCACAGCTTTATTTCTTCCGTTAAAGTCTTCTCTGTAGCAGGAAACACCGCTGAGTGGTGTTTCTTAATGAACACTTATGAAGAGGACTGGTTAAGAACGAGTTTGGAGAATCACCTCCACATGTAAAGCCTCTGGCGTCTGCATCCTCTTCACTTAAATCAAGCTAAATTAAAGGGAAAGTAGCAGCACTCACATTGCATAGTTAAGGGTCCCTCTGTGTTGCTATGCAAAGTCTTGGGACAAGCTTATTTTGCAAAGGACCAGAAAAAAGAGGTCAACCAACCAGCCAACCAACCAGCCAACCAACCAGCCAACTTCTTTAATACAGAACAGCTCCAGAAATGAATTGTTTTTATTTATCTTTAATGACTTTTAAGAGTCTATCTTGGGGCAAAAGATATAGACATCCTAGTGATTTAACACATTTGGTGGGGATTTGCTTGGTTTTCGAGAATAATAGCTTTCAAAGGCATTTCAGCCATAAAATTGATTAAAACACCAAATTCTCTATCTGATTGGATTTTCTAAAGGTTATTATTAGAAATTCCACCTCCCCCCTCCTGCCATATATACAGAGCACACAACAAAAATAATTCCTTTCTCTTGCAAATGGAAATGTAAGGTGCGGGGGAAGTGATGAGAGCTTCAGGGTCAAAGGTGGGGAGGACCCTGCAGAATTTCAGCATTCTCTGTTTCCTCTCTCTGGGCCGCCCGTAAGTTTTAATTCCCAAGCACCACTGCCAAGTTCTAAAGAAGCGCACAGAATCTCTGAACACGTGCGTAAAGCATGCACAGAACATTTCTTCTGGAAACATAACTGCACAGATTTTTAAGCCTAAGAATTTACTACGCCTGTGTAGCAGCTGGTGTTACCTGATAAAAGTGTGATGATTCTTCGTGAGCGATTATGACCTATCAGGTCAGTGACCAACAAACTATAAAATAGATTCTAACGGCCCCCACAGGGTTGGAGCAGACTCTGGAGTAAATAATATATGGGGGAAAGAGAGACACAGAGAGACAGAGAGAGACAGAGAATGAACATGAGAGACCTGGTTTGTTTAACTGTTATAGAACAGGACAGGGGGGTCCTGGCTTTTAATTTACTTTTATTTTTTTCACTCAGCAGCAGTTCTTGAGAGCGAATGTCAGATAAGGGGACAGCTCAGCTTTTGGCGAGAGTGAGGCCCCACAACAACCCGGAGACTTTCCTGGAGTCTGTCATTTTGCGCTGGGTTTGATACAAGCCACGAACTAGTTGCTACTCTGCCTGTATTTGCAGGTGATTCTGGGAAGGCACTGATGACCTCCGGGGACACCCAGCACCCTGTGAACTCACAGAGCGGGGACACCGGGGTAGCTCATTGCCATTTTAGCATCTTGTTCTACTTAAGACCACACTGGGCAGGGCAGCCATGGTGTTTGTGTACTCGACCTAGGTCAGGAAGCCCAAGTTACTGGCATTCAAGTAAGTTCACAGTGGATTTCAAGGAATTGAAGGAAATATGGACAAGAGTTCAGAGATCCACGATCAGAATGGCCAAAGCTCTGCTACCCTGCGGGCGTGAGAAGGCACGTGGCGCGGGCGGGCACAAAGATCCGGCTGCTCAAAACGTCAGCCGGGGGGTTAGGAGGAGCTTTGACCCCTACACCGCGTTTCAGTCAAGTTGCCCTGATCCATGCGGCTCCCCTGGAGGCCTCTTCTCTCCTGCTGGAGTGGATTCTGCAGGCCTCCGCGGGTTTCACAGCAGGGTAAGAGTCGTAGTCGCTGTAAGATCCTCCACACTGGATCCCGATGGGCTGCTTAAGGTTTGAGACCACAGGTCTCCCTCTGGGAGCGATCACTGTGGTCCTGGCGTCCCTGCTCGGGTACACAACAGCAACCGGAGGGAGGTCGGTTGCAGGTTGCCCCATCCCGTCTCTTAGAGAAAGGACCGGACCTTCCTCTGTCTGGTTTGCAAGAGGAGAGTACCAAGACCTCGGCCCGTGGCTGCGGTTGGGAGGAGACGGTGCTTTGTGAGCCTCTTGACCCTGACAACCCAAGAACAGGCATGCAGCTGAGTCTTAAAACTCTGATTGGAGTATTTTTTTCTGGGTCAGAACTCGGCTCTTGAAGTGGTGGCGAGGCCAACAATGAAATTGGAAGGGGTGGTAAGGCGAGAGAAACATAAGAACCTCGGTGGTCTTCCAGGGAGGGCGTGAGACGCCTGCAGACAACCACAGTCCTCTTGACTCAAGACGGTGCCAGCGGTTTTAGGAGCAATGGCTTCATTTCCCTCTAAAGTGACACAAGTGGCGTCTCTCGTGGTGACGTTCTAGGGCTCCCAGTACGGTTGCTGTTTCTCTGAGGGACCTGCACGAGGTACGGCCAGCATGGCTACCGGAAGTTATCCCAGGCAGGGGCGCCAGACCCACGTGACCCCATCTTACCGCATCTCTGCTGGGTCCTGAGTCTTTTTCTAGCCGACTGTGGACGGCGGCTGAGCCACGCCACCTCACACCTTTCTTGTGTCCCCCCCGAGAGATCAAGGGGCGCTCTGCCTCCACCAAGGGAACAGGGTTCAAATAAACTTTTGATAAAGTGGGATAGCCAGCCCCTCATCAGAAGGTAGGAAAGGTCACACAGTGAAAAGGAAAAAATAATAAGAAAATATAACTGCTTTCTTATGAGGAAAATATTATGAGTTCTTCCCCTTTTTCAGCTTTTATGGAAGGAGATTCTGCCAGTTCCTTCAGAAAAAAATAAGAAAAAGTAGTTTTAAAATGAGATTATGCACCTTCAGGGTGCCATTAGGAAGTTTTACTGTACCGAGATGACATGAAGCCTCTGGAATTAATATCCCTGTGATGCTTCAAACCTGCAATAGCAATTATTGTACTACGTGTCCCTGGATAAATAATAGAGCCATTCAACTAATTAGCTTCAATGATTTCAGCTCCCTGTAAATTCTCTCTCACTCGGCTATAAAAATAACACTGGGAAAACTTTTGGTAAGAGAAACTTCTTCCTGGAGATGTTTTCTTTTCTTTCTTTTTTTTTTCCTCTCCCCGCCTTTCACTTCACTAAGTGCGAAGCGGAGGGTGCCCTCGGCTCCTAACCACAGAGGGGACGGGCGATACAAAACCCGCGCGCTGTGCATCACCGTTCCCTGCGACGGAACTTACTGATCGAATATTTAGGTAGGAAGATTCTGAGAAATCTAGTTTCCCCGTGCACAGCATAAAGAAATCCTATCTGCTACAAATGTCACACGCACCTAGACGCGTACAGCTCAGTAACGTCATGGTTTTTGCTGGAACTGACAGTGTCTTGGTTTCCTTTACATGCACACAGAACAGAAATCCGTTCTCTCCTGCCAGCCGAGGGCTTGCTACATGCAAGACGCAAAGGCTCTTCTGTTGGTTTTCTCGGAAGGAAGGTCCATTTCCTTAAACGTGATATTGGGCCCCGCTTAAAGTGACAAGAACTCCCCTGTATTTCCGCCATCTAGTAATACCATGACATTCTGGACATTCACATAAATTGTACTGCTGTGTGCGGAGGCAATAAAAGCACCCTAACGGCCGGCCTGAAAATCTGATACGGCTCAAGGAGACCTGCATGTTGCTTTGCTTCTCTTTTTGCTTTGCTTCTCTTTTTGCTTTCGTAAGCGGCTGGGGTTTCTTTCTCTCTTTTTTTTTCTTTCCTTTTTCCTTTCATGGAAATTTCTGTACACAGTGAAATGAATCAGAACCTCCTCCCACGTGTGACTCCTCCTTCCAAGCCTCGACGTCACCACAGGGGGACAGCGAGACCCGTGCACGTGTGTGTGTGCGTGTGTGTGCGTGTGCGTGTGTAAAACCGCTTAATCCGTGGTAAAGAAATGCAGAGGAAAAGAGTCTGAAACCTCTTCACGGGCTTATTTTTAATTAACAGTATACAATTAAAATTAAAGCCAGACAAAATGACTGGGTCTTAAATCAGAATTACGTGTAAGAGCGCAGGCTGCAGTTATGTGTGTGCTCGTTAGGGGCGACCCGATCTGCTTTCTGGGCCCCCCTCTCTGTTCTGCTACTTACAGACGAGTTCTGTATTTCCTAGCCTCCACACCAAAAAGAGTTCTTCCCTTTGTGACCAACCCTTATTACATATATATAGTGTATACATATATGTCTATGAGTGCCATTTGCGACGGATAATATACCTTCTATAACAGAGTTAAAAAAAAACCACGACCTTCCCGAAGCATGGCACAATTATGAAATTCAAAGCGATTCACCTAAAATGAAGCACCACAGCCAGCAAAGAGACTAACTCCAGTCAGAAATGTAAATGTCAGACACGTCCCCACGTCCACACACTGGACCCGGAGAAGACGGCTTCTGTGATACCACCGGCTGCCCCGCGGTATTCAGACCCCTTCCCGGTCCGCACCCGAGCCTCCCCCCCGCGAGCTGCCTCGGGGACTAGTGGTCTCGGCCCCCATCGCTCTTCCTTGGGAGAGACCTGCAGCCTCAGCTGGAGAGCAGCACGGCCCGCGCACCCTCGGAGGATATAAGTCATAGCGTTAGTTTTGGAAATCTATTTTACCCAATATTTCTCAATGAAATAAATTGTATAAATGAAATAAAGCTGACACCGTGATATTTACTCAATTGCTGCCGCCTGTGCTCGGCTTTAACACGGCCGGTCTCTGCCTCTTGTTCAGCTCGGCAGGCAAAACAGCAGAGGAAGGCGTTTTTGCAAAGATGCATTTTTAGATCAATATAAATAAGGTTATAAAATAGCCGGGCTTAGCATGGTTTCCTCTTTACTTTCATGCACGTGTCACTTTTTTTTTTTTTTTTTTTTTACTGCTTTCTCTCTTTTTTAAAGGCGTATTCATCAGATTCCCCCAAATGTGTGTTTGTGTGTGGTGCTGTCTTGGCGGCTCACCTATGGGATTAAGGCACAGAGGTCCAGAGTAGACAGACAGAACCCCGAGTAAATCCATGCCACGTAAACTGTGTTAATGATCTGATTAAAAAAATTGCAGAAAGACTCAGAACTCGTGGGTGAAGATGGCTATTGATGTACGTGGAATGCTTTAAGGTGAAAACGGTTCGTGAAAAGACAATTTTTAATACTGAGGGCGCGCAGGGTCCTGGAATAACGTGTGTTCTTTCCAATCTGTGGCATCCAAGGCGTTCACCTTTTCACACGGACAGTGACAGACTCTGGACCTTGGCCAGTGTTCCGGTCCTACTTCCCAGGACAGCTGGGAGTCAGAGGTCTCAGATCATCCTGTCCAGAAACCCTCTGCTCTGGGCAGACCCTCGGAGGAGGAGCCAGATGGACTGTCGTTTGGTGTCCAGGAACGCTGGACAACACTTGGGACAACGCTTGCGTCGTGAGGGGCAGGGGGTGAGAGTGGGACAGGGCTTCTGAGGGCTCTTTCGGCAATTGGAGAGAGGGAAGGAAGGAGCCGTGCTATAAATAAAAAATATTTCTAGAAATGGTATGGGGATGATGCATTATTAATGACGGTGAGCTATATCTCAATACGCAGGGAAAGTGGCCACACTGCAAGACGAAATAGAGCCAGTGTCCTGAGTCACTTGGTCCAAACACTGCCGACGCCTTTGCGGTTTGGAAGGGTGCAGAGACCCCCGAAGTCAGAGAGAGTTTTCAGGGTTCATCACTCTACCTGCTTAACTGATGCGCCAGGGAGAAAGAACCACAGGACCTTTCCTTGGCAGTCTCGAACTTTAAAACCTAACAACTGTGTCAGTACCTAGAATATTAAAACTATTTTATCATGTCTTAAAATATCTATCTTAAAACATTTTTTTTTAAACCAAGTCTCCTTATTTACAGGGTCTGGAAAGTAACACAGACACTTCGATTGAGGAGTTTATGTTCCTGGCTTCCGGTTCTCTGTTTTAACCACGAGCTATAGTCTCTGTTATCACAGGCTGGTGCTGAAGGACCTTTGCTTCTCACTGTTTCTTCATATTTATTTGCGTCCCCAGAGAGGTATCCAAACACTATCTAGTTATCGTATTAGCAACGTACACTTTAGCTGTGGAGCTAAGTATGAAGTTACTGTATTATAGCAGCAGTGCACATGGCTGCTAATGACCCAAACTGGTGACTGAACATCACAGATTTAAGACTTGTAATTTGGGCCGGGCGTGATGGCGCACGCCTGTAACCCCAGCACTCGGGAGGCTGAGGCAGGAGGATCACTGTGAGTTCAAGGCCAGCCTGGGCTACAAAGTGAGTTTAAGGTCAGCCTGAACTGCATCATTAAACCTTGTCTCAAAAGTGAAAAAAAAAAAAAAGGAAAGATTTGTAACTTGAAAATCAGGTTTGGCTATGAAGAGTGTACATGTAGCACAGCGTGGCCACTCACGAAAGTTGCTAGGAAGTCAGCAGGGAGAAAGAAGGCTGGGGGTTACTAAACTCTCGGCCCTTCCTTCCCTCTTTCCCCTGTCCTTCCTTTTTGGCTATGGTGATGGGAGATTCAGTCCTGCTGCCCAGATTTGAGGGTCTCACACCGCTCATCGCCAACGATCAATTTTTCCTGCGGGAGAAGATAGTAATGGTGATTACGGTCTGGAAAAAGCTACCACGACCTATAACCATAACTTATCATGGTCCTTTAAAAAGGCACAGGAGCGCAGGCAGCCTCCTCATTTCTTGAGACAAGAGGAGCGGACGGCTGCAGCCTCGCAGGCCACCCATACATCTCCCGCGCGTGCGCAGTGGCCTCGCCAGCGCCCAAAGAAAAAGCCGCTCTGGGTATGGCTCAGCTGACCCCCCAAAGCGGCCCCACCTCGGAATCCGCCCAGGACCGTCACCTGGGGCTTCTTGCCTCAGGTGCCAGCAGAAATCACCGTCACACTTTGTCATCATCCGCCGCAGACGTCAGGGTTCTCGGCCGGTTAGTGACGTTCTGCCGCAGCACATCATCCAGGTTCCCAGCGGGACTGCAGTCACGCGAGTAAGAACCTAAGAACCGTGCAGTCCCCACCGCCCCCATCAAAGGGCGTGCGGAGTGGAGCGGAAGGCTCCGTCTCACCCTGGGGTCCGGATTTCCGTGGCTTACGGAGGACTCACCTGGCATTTACATTATGTGAAAGGACACACTGTGTGCTGGACGCTTTGGGATGAAGTGGGTCCCCGAAGCCCACGGTTTATCCCGCGACCGGGAAGCCTTCCTTAGTGCCCCGCTGTGCGACAGCAGCGATTTAATGCCGCTCCGCTCTGCACTAACAAGATTTACACACATTACTGGCACTGTGAAGGGAACTTGAGTGACTGGCAGTTTCTCTCTAGATGGCATTTTAAAAAATCTTAAAAAGTGTGTGCAGCATACAAATGAAATCGGATGACATTAGAATTTGTTTAAAAGTGCAAACACCAGACTGCTCATGGACCAGCCACAGAAAACACAGCAAAGATTTTTTTTCCCCCTCTTAGAAAACCACGCTACAGTCACTGAGCAGAAATAGCCATAAAGTTACAGTTGCTTTTAAAATGTCACTTAGGGACAAACCATCGAAGGGAAAGGAGACAGGACTGACTGGTTTTGGGAAAGGACTGGCCCTGTATTCTGAATGCCTGGCTCTGCGTTTTCATGAGAAAGAATAAAATATTTCTCCTCAGTGATCATGTATGTTTTCGTGTGGAGCTACGTGGATCCACCGTGTAGTCTGAGTGGCTTATCAGATTCAGAATGATTGGCCAGGGCTTTCCACATTGAGTCGAGTCATATTGTGCAAAGATTGAGAAAAAAGATAGATGGGGTTTAGGGAATAGTTAAAAATTTATATATATATATATAGAGGGGGGGGGGACCACAGAGTTTGCTGCAGAGGGACTCTGGATAGGATTTTCAGTTAAATATGCTAAGAGAGAGCAATATACTTTTAGTACATTGAATAAAACGCAGACTAACCAATATTAAAAGGCACATAACAATGTCAACCCTTTAAGCTTCCAACCAGAGGATCTGCAGTAAAATGAAATCGTTAGGCAAAGGGTGGTCGCTTTGCTGATGAGAAGAAAAATAACTCAAGAGTCCTCAGATCTGTTATCGTATCAGAATAGTTCACTCTGTTCTCCCGCTAATAACCCTGGGCATTACAGAGCCATTTACACACACCTTATGATTATTTATGAAATTACGAGTACACACAGCGTCTGATAACTCATCTCTGTGTATTAAGTAGGGACACACATTGTTTTTTAAAATGTCTGCCTTTAGCACCGTTCTCCCTAACAGCTTTCCACGGCATAATCATGAATGCATTATGTAACGTGCTCTGTAAGAAGTTATTAAGGATTATGACTATAGCAACGTAATCCCAATATAAATATGAATAAATCACTTAGGAATGGCGTTTTCGCTTAGACTGTTACCTATATAATTTGTAGCAATACAATTATCACAGGAGAAGACATCTATAGAAAAACCCATTTCCACGCCTGTTAGCAAAAAGGCCCATTACAGAGGTGTTTTTCTAGCAGTTTTGCAAAACCATGCCTTTAAAAGCGTGAGAGGAATCCTCAATGCCACCTACGGCATCCTTGATAGTAATCTTGCCTCGGCAGAGGGGAAGGAAAAAAAAATCAGATTTGAACAGCCAGGTGCATGTAAATTTCCAAGCTGCAAGTAGGTGGCAGTGGAGACATTTCTGGATGATTTTTCTCAGCTGCAAATGTGAAAGGGGGGAAAAAAAACTCCCTTAAAAACAAGTCACACACATACTAAAATAAATAACGTCCTGAAAGGCAACCTTCCATAGCAGACCACCACTGAGAACTCATAAAATATTAGTATTTAGGGGCCAAAATCCTACCAGTGCCTTAATGGAGGCTTCTGTAGCAAGGGGAGTGGACAGCAGGAAGAGGGAGAGAGACTGAGATTGAGATCGGACAACTGTTTCCGAGAAAAGTAACGGTAAGAATTTGGAATATGATGAGAACAAGAAAATAGCAGGATGAAACACTTACATTTAAAACATTTATGTGTCAGCATTTTAGGAAGCCATTAAGAATTCTGTCTGGGGCTGGGCATGGTGGCGAAAGTCTGTAATTATAGCAGTTGGGAGGCTGAGGCAGGAGGATCACTGTGAGTTGGAGGCCATCCTGGGCTACATAGTGAGTTCAAGGGCAGCCTGGACTACATAGACCAAAAAACCAACCAACTCCTCTTTAGAGGAGGGAGGCAAATGAATTCATTAGGGTCTGGTCTTTCATGAAGACTTTGTTGCATCCATCGAAAACCTGTACCAGAGGCTGTTAAAGCAGGCAGACATGTTTAAAGTGTGCTCAACTCTAAACAAACACTGGGGACGTGAGAACAAACCGCCTGAACTGGCTCTGGAGGTTAAGGACCCAGCGGCCACCCCATCCGCAGGTGTACCTGCGAGCACAAGTTGGACTTGTGGACATCACGTGAGAAGCCGGATGGTGCCCAAGGATAAGCTACGGAGGCACACGTGCGTGCATGCGTGCATATGACTACGAATGGAGAGACACAAACAAGCCGGTAGTGAGAGGCACAGGAGAAACATAATGCCAATTTTTTCACGTCAAAATCGTGAAAAGAAAGGAAGGCAAGGGTCAGCTCAGAGCCCTTTTCCCCATGGCTATTTCTCACCCCGTCACTGGCCGGGCACCTGACCGAGTAGTCCAGGGTGGCAGGAAACCAGGTGACCACCAATGCCACGTTCCTGGGGGTGCCGCGCTCCATTCAGGCTGGTTCCAAATCCAGCTGCTGCCAATGGCCTCTCGGAAGCCCCACGGGGTTCACCTCTGCTACAGTGGTTTTAGTGCAGTAACAACCCTATTTTAGTATTAGGATCGTTACACCTGTGTCCAGGTGGGCCTGGACTCTGCAAGTCCCTGGAAGACAGCTGTCATCGTCGACAACTTTTGGAAAATTTTGGTGCCCACTCCGCCATGTGTGTTTATTTAATTAGGCAAAAAGATCACAAAGCCCTTTCTCTTTTTTTTTTTTTTTCTGTACCGGCAGTGGAACCCAGGACCTTGCATTTGCCAGGCAGGTACTTGTGCCACTGAGCTATTTCCCCGGCCCCAACGAAGACCTTTCTCAGAGCATGACAAACTACAAAGGCTGCAGGCTGGAAGCACGCCGGAAGCACTCATGTTTTTACTGGCCAGGAAGGGAAGGCGCAGGCCTGGCGCAGAGAAGCGAGGCTGCAGGTTTCCAGCTTCCCAGTGGAGCTCAGGGCGGGCTGGGCTGCGCGGTGCAGGGGAACCGGCCTCCTGGAAACAGGAGGGGGCGCCCTAGAGCCGAAGATGTGCTCGCGGCCTGAAATGGGCGGAGCTGCGGGAAGCCCAGCCGTCTTGGTGACCTTTTCAGTGTAAACGCTGGGGGCAGAAGTCACCGCAGTGATCACACAAGGGGAAAAACAAAACGAGAACTCTGAAAGCAGATTTCTCAAACGAAGGCTGAAATTCCTTCCATTTTATTTTATCTACTTTGAGACAGGGTCTCCCTTTATAGTTCAAGCTGGCCTTGCACCCACTAGCCCAGGCTGGCCTCGAACTCGCGGTGATCCTCCTGCCTCAGCCTCTCTACTGCGGGGATCACAGGTGTGCACCACCAGGGCCAGCGAAGGCAGAAATTTCTTACGCTGAATCAGTTGCGCATGTGACTTAGATTTTCCATCACAGAGCCATTTGGTGCGGTATTTCTCGACTTAACCCTTCTGTTCTCCCTTCTCTTACTGTATTAGAGGTTACTCTGATTTTATGATGTGGAAAGAAGCTCATACAATGAAAGAATATTGAAAAATTGTATAAAATTTCCCCAGAGAAAGAGAAACGTCTCTGGAAGTCACTCTTGCTCTTGGAAAAGGATTGGATCAATTTCATTGTTCTCCAGACAGCACATAAAGCTCAGTGCCAGGCTGTGTGAGACCAGGTTTCCTTTCTAGCTGCCAAAGACCCGCAACCTCTCACTGCCTGAAACACTCAGCACGCTGAGATCCGAACGCTGTGAACATCTCTGAATGTTAGAGGAGGGGACTCCCTACAAGGTGATGGGGAGCCTGGTGCACGCATCACGTCACCCACCCGGGGGTCGGGGGAAGAGAGAACCACCCACTTGCCAGGTGACCCCAGGCAGGAAGTTAGGAGAGCATATTTAAGAAGGAGTTGCCAGGCATGGTGATGCACACCTGTCATCTCAGCACTTGGGAGGCTGAGGCAGGAGGATTGCCCTGAGTTCCAGGCCAGTCTTGGGCTACATAGTGAGCTCAAGGCTACCTTCGACAGTATAGTGAGACCCTGTTTCAAAACAGCAACAACATGGGGCTGGGGATATAGCTCAGTGGAATAAGCGCTTGCCTAGCAAGCGCAGGGTCCTGAGTTCGATCCCCAGTACCGCAAAACAAACAAACAAACAAAAAAAACAGCAACAACAGAGAGAAGCAATGTCCAATCATTGTCCAAGTCCATAAAGACCTCACACAAGTGACCAAGCTAAATGTCCATAATAACATTGGACCAGGATGCCTTTTTAAGAATAACATAAAACTCTTAAGAGCAAGCTTCAGAATAAAAATGGCATACACAGTTTTTTTTTTACTTTAATCTAGAAAACTTTGTCATTCAGTGTATTGGGCAAACATGACAATTTTAGTTTATTATGAAGTATTATAGTATACTTCTATTTGACGAGTAAAGACTTGAGCGATTAAAAAGAAACAATGTATATTATCTCATTGCATGATGATTTGATTTGAACACTTAAAATTTCTTACCCTGTTAAAAAGCCCATAAAACAGATTTTGTGAACATGTGTTTTATGAGTCAGCGCCAAAATAAGAGTGGCAAATCCCTCAATCACAGACATAATCTTTAGAAGTCAACATTTAATTATTCAGCCTGTAAACACTTCATGCTTTCCTCCTCCTCTTTTTTCATATTTATTATTATCATTATTTTTTGAGACAGCGTCTTGCTTTGTAGCTCAGGCTGGCCTCAAAGTCATGGCGATCCTCCTGCCTCAGCCTCCCTGAGCGGTGGGATCACACCATCGCCGGCACTTTTCTTTCGTATTTAGATATTTTATGGAACGTACACCCTTCATTTAGAAAGCAGGCAGACAAAAGAAAGTAGTGGAAATGAAACCCATGCTTCAAACATCGCTTGGCAAGGCTGAAAGAGCTTGAAGCTCAGGGATAACTACGAATCGGTATAGTTTAACAACTGCTTTCATTTCAAAACAATAGTCCATACACCAGTCTTTTTCCTGGTGAGTTTTATAAAGTTCTGGGAAATTAATTGTGGTCAAGATGTTCCAGACTAATGCAGTAAGCAGATCCTCAGTTCCAAAGGCCTGCCTCCTGAAAAACATTCTGACATCTCTTTCAGACCGACTTCTAGACGGATTCTTCGGCAGAGTCAGGTCTTGTCATTAACTGCCAGCAGGTGGCGGTGTTCGCAAACACGGTACCGGCGACACCAGGAGGGCTGCGAAGGGGGCCAATATGCGGCTCAGATTTATGGGTTATGGATTTTAAAACATTTCTAATGGAGTTGTCAGAGCTCCGAAGCCACTTCCATCCCCATATGTTCCGTATGAACGTGAGAACTTGGAAGTCACCCTAAAATATGCGCCTGCCGGAGCCTCACACGAAGAACCTGCAGCCTCTTTCCAAGGCACAGGCAGCAGTTCCTATTTCTAAATATTGAAAATTTCCGCCTGGCTTTCCAACAAGCACACCCAGGCAGATTCTCCTGCTGTTCCGGGGCGTCTATCTGGGGTGTGCGGGGGGTGCCCCCGACTGTGCGCTGCCGGCCTGGCCGGTGGCTCCAGTGTGCGCTCGGCCTCCCGCGGTGGCCAGGAAGAGGCTGTGCGCTCTTGGCACCCCGAATCAAGCCTCCAGGTTTCGGGAACACGGCAGCCACAGGAGCCGGGGCTCCAGCCCCAGGACAGGCCGGGTCACCTGCTTTTGATCGGGGGGGGGGGGGGGTGACCCCCGCGGCCACTGGCCTGGTGGGCAGTGGGACCCTCGTTCCTCCTGTGCACTCTTCTCGGCACGGCCTCCTCTGGGCCACCGGGGCAAGGGAACCCTGTCCCCGACCCTCCAGATGACCCTGGACCTTAAAAAAAATCCAACTTAAAAATCCATGTGGCGATCACAATGCAGCAAGATGACACTTCACAGACGTCTGAAACAGAAGCACGGGTCGGCTCAAGATGGATTTGGGGTTTTTTTTCTAAAGCTTTTGATTTCTAGTTTTAAAACAGACAATACTATTAAAAAAAAAAAAAAAAAACACCAGAAATTTGAAAACCAGTCCTACTGCGTCTCACCCAAGGCCAGGTCAGGCCTCCTGCTGCACACGCCCCCCC